>UZAF01018840.1:16140-29109 GCA_900617895.1 Haemonchus placei
GAACGATGTAGGTGGCTAACCCTTCGGAGAATGATTTAAGTAGTGCATTTCAGATTATGTCGTCCTCATCATCTGAAGAGGAAATGAAACCAAAAAAGGAAGAAAAAAAGAAGGAGAAGTCGAAAAAGGATAAATCAAAAAAGGAGTCGAAGAAAGAATCAAAGAAGGTAAGCAACCAGCTGTCCTATGTTTCTTCCTCCTATACTGAAAATTCAGCCAGAGAAACGCCCTGCAGAGAGTGGCTCTTCATCAGACGAAGGTGTGGTAGACGCAACACCAGTGAAGAAGTCTAAAACTGGTGGCAATCGTATAAAAAATGCGGATGGAGATGAGGTTTGATTTGAACTGAATTAGGTCATTGAAACTTTGGTATTTGAAGATAGCCTCGCATCTTTGCAGAAATAGCTTTATTAGTTCACAACCCCAGAAACCTTCTCGATGAAGGATGTGTTTTTTCGAGATCTGAACAAGGGTCTGAAGTGCTTAAAAGCTAATTGAATGAAAAGAAAAGGAACAATCAAAAATCATGTCCTACCTCACCTTTAATAAGCAGCTTTTCTGGATGGTAACATAATTTTTCAACGGAAATTTGGCCAATTTTTCTTATTAGGTACTGAACATTTCCTTATTCTCTGTACTGGGGAGTGTCCCAGTTTCGATAATTTCAGATGATTGAACTGGGAAGTATGCGTTACGTGACTGTCAGGAGTTTCCGAGGAAAGGCGCTCATTGATATTCGAGAATTTTACACAGATAAAGTTTGTATCTTTTGCCACAGTACTTTTCCTTTTTTATCCAACATGCTGTATCGATAGGTATTAATTGTTTAGTGTTCAATACAATTGTTTAGGCCTCAGGTGAAATGCGCCCCGGCAAGAAAGGTATAAGTCTCAGCAAAGAACAGTACCAGAACTTCAAAGCTGTCATGAGCGAAATTGATGCGAAACTTTGAATTATTTTTATGAATTAGTTGCTTCATTTTGTGGATGTACTATTTCTTGTTTGAACTGCCTTGTTATTTTCTTTAATTTTGGAGCATGAAGCGCTTTATTAACGCTGTTTCCATATTGCCTCCTATGTTAAGATCTCATTAAAGATCCTGTTGTAATTTTGGTAGCCTTCAAGATTACTGCTCGTCGGTTTCAATATTTGAACCATTTCATCTGATTCGTTGCTAGGCAATTTTTAATCTTCAGAAAATCTGCTTCTTTGTGTTTAATTTTGCGGCAAGTGTTTAACGGCTCATCCAATGTCTTCCAACGATGGCTGTAATCGAAGTTTCGAACATGTGATGGAGTGCGATGACAGTATGAGGAAACAAGCGGTTGGTGTTACTCTCATTCTATTTTTGCCTCCCCTGTCGTTCCCATCGTTTTTTCACGTTTTCTTATTTTCCAAAAGATTGCCACGCATTTCTCTTATATAGAGTATGGAGTACGTATATATGTTCATTAAAACCTAATCCAAGCACTTTATGTTTAGGAACGAAATCGTACAGTGGATAGCCCTTTGGGCCAACTTGATCCATCCAGAATCACTCACATGGTTGTTGATCAAGTCGGCCTTTGTGGTCCAACTGCCAACCCAGATAATGATGGGTTCGTGGTTCCAGGCCCACCTTATCAGGTGATATTTGTTTTAGCTATCACTTAACTTTTTAAAAACGTTGTTATGAGTAGAGGCAGCGTAAAACTGGCCTGTAGTAATTAAGAAGGGAGAGTTGCAGCAGGAGTCCTTTCACGAGTAAAGATCGGATTGAAATGCGCCACCCAAGGAGTGTGTTTGGGCCGGGTAGACATGCAATGACTTGGTGCAACAACCGATTTAGTGAAGGGAAAGTTTTGTATCACCTCACAAACAGATTTTGGAAATTTCTGGTCAGAACGAAATTAGATCTGAGATTTGATATTCAGACCATGCGTGTGTTACAAGCGCGCGATGGCACTATCATACCTTTGGTTTTATGATCAAAGTTCGGTAATTTTGCTCGTAAATGGCTCACACAATAAAATGTTAATATCCAAGTCGTATATGAAAATACCCAACTAAGATCACATTGTGAAGTTCACTAACTTTATATTTCCGACAACCTTTTCCGCTATGGTTGTAGTGTAAATTTGTTTTGATAATTGAATTCCTTTTCAGCAGTGGCCACGATCTTCACCCGCTGCAAGTCCTTCTGTTATGTCCTCACCATCTAAAGGTATGTTTCTCGTTTTCTTCTTGTCAAGTTCTGGACTCCCTGTAGATGAGTGGATATTCATCAATTCAGAAATCTCAATCCCTTTAGTTAATTACAACATATGTATAATGATTCATTTGACTAAATATCTCTGTTTGTGAAGCAAATGTTTCAAACTTTTGTAACGATGCACCCTGAAAACTATGCCAATTTAAAGTCTCAGAAAAGATGGCTATAAATTGGTGGGTGATTCGTACGAGGCTGCAGCTACTCGAGTCGAGTCAACCGCGCAATTTCTATAGTCACTCGTGAGATCTGTTGGGAATTTTCGTAAACTTCAAAGGGTTCCCACTCTCCTGAGGAGAGTTTTATTGTCGCAAAGTTAATTTCCATAAGTACATTCTCTTGTAATAATCCGCCTTTGAGTGGAAGTGGTAGGTGGATCGTGAGACTTCTGTCACAGGTTGCAGTTTTTACAGTTTTGTTAGTGGTGTGCAATCACCGGTGGAAATTTCGCACCTAGTAGATCACTTTCTCAAACAGTCGTTTAACTTGCTGATTTCTGTCTCATATTTCCGTAAGAAAGAAGATGTGTTGCTATTTAGGAAGTGAGGTTTGTTCAGAAATGCCGTTAGTACGTATATCATCCATCGCTGTTTTTCCGCTAACCTTTTTTTCGTAAGTTCACTAGAAGTTGGTGATTTAAGTACAGAAGCGTTTCTGATAATTCAGGGGAAATTTTGACTAGGTACTTCAACCTGCATCAGAACATTTGACTAGTAAGCAGTTACCGGAAACTGCCCCCTAACAGCATTCGTTGTGTGTAGTGCTGTCTGTTTTTAGGAGGGGCAGTAAGCAAATGGGTGGAAGCGTGAGAGGTGAGAGAAGGAAGGGGCGATGGCGGTCGAAGAGTGGAGTATAGGGCTGCGGGAGATGCCACCACACACACACACGCACACCACCGACTCATGGCCAGACTGAGACACAGAGAGTGCGCGGCAGAGACACAGCGTAGGCTGGATGGGCTACTTCTGCTTTCCCCGTGGTGCTCTGTTCCTGTGGTCAAGGTGGGAAAGCCATTGCTTCTCGTCCATAACAAGGAAACCTCCACTCCAGTTGTGGTTATCATTGAATCGATTGCTTCCGGTCAGCCGGTACCCACTTTAGTGGGGTGTTACGCGTCATTATATCGCATCTTCTGCGTGTTCTAGCCTGATTATTAGGTCATAGTGACACGTATCTCGATGAAAGATTCGCCGCCATTATAGATAATATATTTACAAGTAGGAATTGCAGGCCTTAGCGATTTTCCTTCAGTTCCATTTCTACATATTTGATTCTATTTGTTCGTAAACATCATGTTTTTCCGCGCGATAAGATGTCGGCTATTTCATCGAATAGGACTGAATTTGTGACAGTTAACGACAGTTCATAAGTATGCGGTAATATAGTCTCTTAACAATTCCTCCTCATTACTGAATGGGATCTTACTCAAGGCAAAAGCTTAACTGTATCTGTATTTGAAAGATTATAATAACTTCAGCTTTTACCGCATTTCAAAATGTTTCTGTCGGAACACTCGGTGGTGTACCCTGAAAACTTCGAAAAGCAGTTTATTGATCAGATTTTTTCGTTCGAAAATGTGATGAGTTTTATTTGGTGCCGAGCTTTAACTGTGTCGGTGATAATGATTGCTAAACTTTCCTATCCAACTATCTATGGAGTGGTCGTTTTTGCGTTCCGACCAGATTTTAGCTGTAATTCAGCGTCGATTCTTCCACAGGTTGTCTGAGAATAGTTGACATCATACGCAGAATGCCTTAGGTTGGGCCGAATAACATGACAAGCGTCTTGACTGCCAGCGTTGCCTGGGTGTCGCATCCTGTTGGCCGCGCATAGTTGGTTGCCTTGTTATAAAAATGAACATACCTTTTTCTTACTTCACTACTTGCCTAACGGTTATGGCTGGCTGCCATACGACCTCTTGTGGAGTCAGTGAGCTCATTCCTTTATATGAATCATTCCTGTATGTTTACATGTCTTTTACGAGCTTCGTTTCCCTAAAATTCCCTGAATAAGTTTTCGAGACGAAATTTTGTGGATTCATGAATTCGTTCGTTTCAGTCATGGACAGTTGTGGGCAAATGCAACCGCGCATAAGTACGCCGACGAATATGATGCATATGCAGCAAGGTAACATTTAGTTCTTCCTGTAGGTGACCATTGTAGTATACCGATGGGAATGATCGGTAAAGTTATTGCTCAATGAGGTTGTATCACATCGAATAAGGCTTTACTTATGAATTCGTTTTACTACTTTAATTCTAGTACAAATTCGGCCTTCATTGTGTTTCCCTCTGATTAGGTGCCATTGGAAGTCCATCGATCTGCAGTGCACCAATGACACCACAGCAGATGGTCCAGCAACAACAGCAGCAAGGAATGATGCAAGGACAACCCACCCCAACAGGACAATTTGACCAGAGCGGGGGATTCACTCCACAGCACCAGCAAATGCCACAAGGCTATCCACAAGGATTGACAGAAAGTTCAGGTAATGCAGCATCGACTAAGTTTGAGTCTCCGTAGTTTCTCCGTAAGTTTTTGAAGATTCGTTCCTGACTTGATCGAGCTAGGCGATTCGAATACCGTTTCTAGCCCTTGCACTTACTCTTGTTTGTGTTGGGCTCGGAATGTGTGACTGTTGATTTTAAGGCAAGCCTCACAGAATTTTGACAAGTGACAAGTGAATTTGTGGGTTTTCCTAAAACATATTATAACGATAATGTTAAGAGGACTGTCACCCCCGATATTCGCAGTGGCCTGATGCNTCCTTTCGAGTATATATGCATTTGAGCTAACACTCTCTCTGAAAACTGATAGAAATTAGTGGAGTATGTGTCCATATTAGAAATTAGCCTTTTACAACAGCAGTTCACTGAAATGGAATTTTACTATGTTCTTTTTCATCGTAGGTGCTATACACATGCAGCAACAAATTATGGTTGGAGGAGGTGGACCAGGTGACGGCTCACCGGGTATGTATGCTAGACAGCAGCAGCAGCAGCAACAACAACAACAACAAATGATGAGTCAACAACAACAGATGCAGCAGCAGCAAATGATGGGACAGCAGCAGGTGAGAGATATTCATGAACTTCATCGCCAAGTTATCGTATTTTTCGAAATGCATTCTTAAAAGATTGTGGAGAGTTTTTCATCTTTTTTGTATCCTTTTTCGTCTTTAAAATGTTCTTACTCGCCGACGAATGGCGACACAGTCCACTGCCTAATTGTATGAATGATATACACAAGGTAAAAAGGGAATGTGAAAGGTACACTTCATTCAAATTAGGTATGAAGGCTCAGATAAGGAGAGTAGCCTAGTTCGTTTAGCTCTACGCCTAATATTCTAGTCCCCCCACTTCAGACCTGGTTCATAGCTATTATTTGAAGCTCTAGAACAGCGAGTGGAAAGAGCTGCAGGAACTAATGTAATCTTCTTGAAAGAAACTTGTTTCCAACTTCGTATGGTCAGATTTTGGAGTAGAAAGTGAGAAAAAAAGAGGTTGACACATGACTGGCATCTTATGCAACAAGTCCTACATGTTTTCTTTATCCATTTTTGTTGGCACTTCGATTATACTTCTTTCCATTGTAGATGATGATGTCACAACAAATGGGTGTAATGGGCGGTAATCCTCAGCAGTACTATCAACAGCAAAATCCGCAGTGGGCCCAGCAACAGCAGCAGGTAAGTCATTCCGTTCGTTACCCATTGTCAAGTATTGACTTCTTTACAATCTACAACGCAAGTTTATGGATAACCAGTGCTGCTAGCTGTTTATGTAAAAAGTAAGTAATAGACGGGTAGGTTGCGATACAAACGCATCTGACTGATTGGTATATTGTTGAGAAAAGGTTTCTTTATGAACATAATTTAATTTGACCCAGTTTACTGCTCCAATTATAATGTTGTGTTGAAATAGTTAAATGTTTCTAGATGCAACAGGCACATTTTGCACGTCAACCGCAAATGATGGGAACAGCTCCAGTCCAGAGAGTGATGATACAACGCGTACCGTATCCCCCGGGCACAGGTAAGGCTTATGGCTTTATGTTTCGATTTCAGACATCGCTGTTTTTTCTTTGGCTCTAGTGGAATTCTTACCGCCGGAAGCAGTTATTTCGGAGGTTCCATTCAATAGCCAAAAAGTTTTCTTGCAATTTTCACAGAGCCCTTGCGTGGAGGACCGGCATTAGTGGTTGTGGAGCCCTTTCGATTTTTACTGCATAATCTTCAAGGCTTCTTGGGCTCTTGGTTTTGTTGAGATTCATTTCGAAGACTGCATTTCAATAACAATGGAATTTGTTACTGGCATTTCCCCAAAAAAAAGGAGAAAAATGCAAGTTAGACCTATTGTAACACATTTTATTCATTGAAGTTTTTGTCTTCTATTTTTTCCCCATAGTCGTCAGCCATTAATTTATCAGGGCTGGGTTGATATCTTTGCAAATGCTGCCGTTTTAAAAGTAACTTTTTTTGCCTTTTTCTTCCAGCCTTCACAAGTTTGCTGAGACCAATTTCTCAAAATTTGGATGACTTACAGTTGACATTTGCTTGATGTGAAAAATAAAATAGCGTTTAATGGGGTAAATTTCCGAATGTCGTGATGTTCAGTAATTTAGTTGGCTTCCATAAGGATTTATTCGCACATTACTGGAAGTGAAATACGATGTCATTTTTATGCACATATTCAATGAGGTCTTCCCAAAGGCTTGGCATTTGAAGTTATTCAGCCCTCCATGTTATATATATTGCTTGTAGTTGAAGAGCAGTTTCTGTTTTCCCTTTCAGATCATTTGCAAAAGTTTGATCTCGGGCGGGCTCGAACCGCCGGCCTTCTGTGTGTTAGACAGATGTGATAACCACTACACCACGAGATCGCCGAGGTGAGAAGTTGCAACGTGCAACACCTCTGCATAAATCGATTCGAGATTGTACATAAATTGAGAGGAGCTTACACATTTTCCTCTAAGAGTCTGCGGAGTCAGAGAACCAAATTCCCTTCTGAAAAAATGGAAAACGCAAAATGGAAAAAATCTACATATTTTCTTAATCTTTCCGCATTTCTTCGTGAAAGGGATTCCCCAGAACCATGTGAGAGTGTGGGTAACTCTTTTTTGTTTAATAATTTTGCTATGTTTCCTTTTTCCTGATTCTAGAACAAAAGGTAGAGAATGATAGTTTTTTGGCATTAATTGCGATCTTAGAAAAAGGTCTTCTACTTGCATGGCATTTAACTACATGTTCTGCACCACTTTTTTTATTGTCTATATTGGCATTGTGTAACTTATCTGAGGCGATTCTGTGGGAGAACAATTTCAGCAATACTACTTTTCCCTATTGGTGAAAATGGTGTATCTACGGTGTTAAAAGTTAAAAGCTGAGTTCATATGCATAGTTAAGCATTGGCGTGGACGGCGTTCATAGCTTTGCTGGCGAACAGGCACTTTACAGTCTTTGTTTCGCACCTCCGACAACATTTCATGTTCGCTGTGCTCTGTTTCCTTTCATACTGCATTCTTCTGAACAGCTCTAACCCTGGCAACATTTCATTTTGCGCTTGATGGAGAAACCATTTCTTCATTGATGTTTTGTGACTTTGCAGTTAGTTTTGTTGCATGATTTTACTTTGCAAGCTGCATCTATAAATTTTCCTAGACGAGGTAAATTCAGGGGGTATTTGTTGGTTCCGTTAGGTATTTGAACTGAAAGGTAAGATGTGGTTTTGTTTTACCAATGCAAAATGTATGTATCGGCTGTCTGCTAGATGCTTGGATGTTTTTATGCATTCCGTTAAACAAAAAGCATCGCATGCAGCAGGATCTGGCTGGCATTCGTCTACGTGAAACTCGATCCGTCATTCATCTTGGATTTCACAAAACAGCATGCATTGTCTTGCCTTTTCTGTTGCCTCCATGTGTTCATGCTTTTTGCTTTCGATTTCCATCTCAGCGTGAGGCGACTTCACCTTGTTTCATCTGCCCCTTTCTGCAAATGTCTCCTTTGTCACTTAACATTCTGGATGGTCTACTCGGCAGTAACATTTGGTAGAATAGTACTCAGAAGTAGACGATCCGATTGATGTTGACTACCTTCTCACACAGCAAAACCTCTTGTCTTCGAGCGGCTGAGGAAAACTTATAAGCAGTGTTTTCTGATTCCAAGAGATCCTGCATGCTCCCGCTTCTTGGCACCAGTGGCTCAATGTTTGCAACACTTCGAATGGTTTACTTTTTTAACTTATTTTTAAACCGTCTTTCAAACCTTTGGATCGTTCCAATACACTGCATACTTCGTTAATCGACCTATTGAGTTCTGGTTTTTACTTGAAATATACCTCTACATGAGTTCAGCGGTACGACTGAGTGAAGCTAGTGGGCGGGTATGAGAGGGGGAGAAGTGATGATTTCCTCTTTTCTTGAAGTAGATGGTGTCTACTGCGGCCAATAGTAGATCTTTACTTCAGCTTTCCTGAAATCACTCACGTAACGCTAGTTTGAAACGACCGATATTTATGTCTCCCTCACTGAAACTCGAGATCTTTCCTCTAAATTTATTGCTTTTATGATGTTCTCAAAGCACAAGTTTCGAGAGTGTTCATACTTTTAGTATAAGATTTTGTAAAAAAAAATGTCAATACTCTGGTGTGAGAAAGGTCTTCCGGGGAACATTCAGCTCGAGAGCATTGTTCGGCTAGCAAAGGCACTCTTAGCCACCAGCGACGGGCGCACACACACAAAGAGAGGTTTTTTGGCTTTCGCCAGGCGCTGTAACGACGGGCATAAAACCATTGGCCAGCATTGTTTCATTTTCGTGCATCGAGTGAACGCCTTGGAATTTGCACACTTTTTTCTTCCGAATTCCCCCTTTTTATTCGAAGGACAAATTAGATCTTTCCATTATGTTGAATCTATAAGAATCATTAGGGTTAACTCATGGAATAAAATTCAGCCTAAAAAGTTTGAATTTTTCATTTTTGTCAAGTTATTTCACCTCTTATTCAGTATAAAGTCTTTTTTTTAATTATTCAACCCTTCTGTTTCTTTTATTCTTCCCATAGCCCATCCTCCACAGCAATCGTGATGCATGGTGAAGTGTGCTGGAGAGTGGATGTTTCGATTCAAGGGATAGCATGATGCATCCAAACAATAATGGGGCCATTTAGCGGCATTCTGAACTAACTTTCTGTGCGCAGCTAATTCCTCGGGGACTGCCTTCTCGAGACAACGGCGCGCTCAATTCAGTAATTTCTTGAAGTGTCTGTCGGATTGCCCAGCGTTATCCACGGAATTGCGAAAGGCTATTTCAGTTGTGTGAATTTTCTGCGTCTCTTCATTATAATTTTCGCTCGACTTTTGAATATAATAACAAGTTTTTGTAAAAGTTACTCCGACCCGAGGAGTGCTCCCAGTTCTAATGGTTACCCCGTCATATTTCAAATTCGGACTTGTTTTTCCTAGGCTGCAGTATCTTACTTACCATCTAAGCGCATGAGGTTCGCTGCATAGTTTCTAATTTCTCTGCTAGTAAGTTTGCTTACTAGATTGGCCTGTTCTTTCGATCTTGTCAATCTTTTGTGGGCCACCCTGTCTTTCTGAGCTGTCCCTTACTCTTCATTTGCCAAAATGTCATCTTATGTTAATGTTCCGTTTAAATGAACGTCCGTTTAGTGCTGAAAGTGAATGTGAAATTCGGTCTGAACCGCTGAGAAGTTTACTTTACGGTCTGGTGAAGGTTATGTAAATAAGTTCGGTAACTTACTGTTTACCTAAAATCTCCAAAAGTGATCTAGAATGGGCTCAGGAAAAGTTTTCGAGAGCTTCTTAAAAGAGACTACTGTTGAGACGAAAACACTTTTAAAGGTTAGTTTTGAAGAGGTGCAAAAAAAAGCGTAAAACCAATGGAATCTTAGAGATCCCATTTTCTCCGATTCACAAGGAATTCAGCAGATCCTGGGCTATTCATTTGTTTAGTAGTTGGTTGAAGTGAAATGCCATAGCCATAGAACTCTATGGGCGAACAAATGGTGTACATCAGTCTTTGTGAATGTGATCATTTGGTCTGCCCAGTTGACGTGACCGAAATAAATTTTTGCTAACTTGCTCAGTTTTAGAAAGACCAAGTGACAGAAATTTCCGCAAAGGTTGTTCTTCAGTTCAAGATGAGTAACTGAGTTAGCAAAAGTGCATTTAGTTATTCATATTTTGTCGATATTTAATATTTGGTGAAATGCCCAATTAGTTTCGTTTTACTCATACCATTTTCTTGTTTATGGTAAGAAACAACAGTAATTCTCAGGAGTCACATGATATGGGTGCTCTACTGATAATGAATTCTGTCTTGGGTTATTCTACCTCTTAGCCAGCATTGTTGGAATTGGTCTCACACGACGCCTTCGCTTTGTGTCTGCTGAAAAACGGCTGTTGTTCCATTCGTCAACAATTGTCAATGCTGAAGGGTCAGAGATGGATGGATTGAGAGGTTGGGCAAAAATGAGCGTGAGCGGGGTGAAAGCGGCCAACACCTTCAGACGGCTAACTTGTGAACCACGGACCTTTGAATATTGGCTGGTATTTTTTCGAACCGCAATCATCTATGTATTCCTCTCATTCGGCACTCGAGAGGCCTTCTCCGTAGTAAATGAGTTTGGGTGAAGATTGTATGGTATGGCATTGTCGACTGTTTTTGGACGAGAATTCTTCTAATTCGATTGCCAAATAAATGGGAGGAAACCACTAATGGCCTGAGTACAGCAGTCACTTATCTTCGCCCAGGCAGGCAGGTATTCATCCTATGAAAATGCTTTCGATGAAATGGATATCTTTGAGGTTATTCTGATAAATCGGCCCTCCATGGTTCAGTTTTTTGACTGGTTTGGTTCATTGACTGGTTCTGTTTCTTGACGAAAAGTGAATCTCCAAATTTTCCTTAGGTTGCGAAACTAACTCCATAGAAACTGAAGCTTTCTCGATTGTTTCCTTAGTTTTGCTCGTTTGGTTCCTGAATAATAAGTGAGTCAGCAGTGATGGTAAAACTGACCTTTCATCAGAGCTGAAGATGCCTGCAAAATGGAAACGTCTAGAATGGCATCTAATTTCACCCCGACGTGGTGTGGTGGCTTCTCTCGGTATACGCTAATGAAACCATCTGATCTCTATTTGGGGTCTGTAAGGTGGCTTAAAATGTAGCAAAGCTTTATAAAATTTTTGGAACCTTTTAAAACAAAATTTGGTGGCTCCACCCATTAAACAATTTGAAGGTGCCCATTTGTGATGAGAACCTCTTGTAGAAACTTAATATTGCTTACTTGTCTTCTTTTTGCCGTCTGGCTGTCTACTAGTGATTGCAACGCGGTCTCATGAGTGGTTGTCGCGGCGGATTTGAGTTTTGACAGTAGCTGTTGGAAGTTTTTTTCTCGAGTTTTAGTAGTTTTTTTTTGTAAAAGTTGAAAGGAACTAGACACATCGACGACTATCGCAGTCTGGCGAATGAACTCATTTGAAAGTTCCCCGTAGACAAGGCCAATGCTATGGCATCGACCGAATATTTCTAAAGATCGGTGTGACAGAACTGCACAGGAATGTCCTGGGGATTCTTCAGTTTTTAATCATTGTTTTGCTTATTTGAGTCAATATTTCGAAATAAGTGGATCCTATTCAATTATTTATTTTTTGAAATTTGTAATCGATAAAAATCGATAAGTGTATTACGTATCTTGTTGGCTGTTCTCAGCTGTGTTAGTAGAGTGCGAACAGAATGTCTTTCGGCCGTTTTCATATTTTTCGCGCAGACAGGCGCAGTTTGCCTCGCCCATTCACACCATGGTTACCTGGCGCAGAAATGAGAACCAGTTTGTTACGGGACATGTGTGTATGTGACATTTAGTGAAAGATGTCTTTCGTATGTCACTGGCGACATTTCTTCTTTTCTATCCTTTCAGGGTTGATCTTAACTTTATGGTTTTATGGTTCAGATAATTAAATATACAAGTTTCGTTGTTAGTTGGAGTGGGGTANTTGTTCAGTATAAAAAAAGTTATTTTGTAATCGCGATAAACACCTGTATCTAAAAATTTTCATGGACTTCCGTATCACGGGTACTGCCAAATTATTCGTGCAAGGTTTTCTCATTCTGCCAGATGATTTGGATCCCTACTTACCTACCGTATCTTCCCCCTGGTTGTCGGTTTGTACATTAATCAGTATACGTTATTCATTGCTCGTCGCCTCACTTTTAACTTTACGTCATTCAAGGCAATAGAAAAAAGAATTTCGAGGTCTGGTAGCCTTGCTGCAATGCTTATCGATTACTGGTAGTTAGTCGCTGGCGCGTATGTCACTGGGTGCATACCGTATTCCTCTGAATTTAGTCACTATAGGACGTTTCGTGGTTTAACCATTCCAACCACGGAAAACCCTTAGTTCTAAGCGTACGATTGTACTTTCCGCCGTAATTCGAAGGTAAGGTTGCATGTTGGTATACAAATGTGCTGATCAGTCAATGTATTACTGTAATCTGTCATGTCGAATTCCTCTGTTTGTCCATTGCGGTAAGAAACCCAAATTTTAGTCGTCTTGGCTGGCTGATTAAATGGTTTCACAGATTACTGAGTTATTTTAATGATTCAATGCCATGGTGACTCATTACATACCGGTTCGTCACATTTATTTCCTTGCAAATTTGCAAGTCTCTTGAGTTAAATCAAGCGGGAGCTGAAAGG
>UZAF01018841.1:0-29086 GCA_900617895.1 Haemonchus placei
ACGATGCTGACGTATCCGCAAGTAACACCCCAGGTACTGTGAGACTCACTTTTAGTTTTTCGTGGAACTGGAGGCAAAAAACTCGAGAAAAACGAAAATCAATTACATATATGGATCATTCACGAGTAGGACTTTCAGCTGATCATACTTTCAGCTTGATCGGAGCCTCTCAACGGAAAATATGGCGCCGCGACGGTTTGCGTCGGATTAATTCGTCGCAAACCGTCGGTTGAACAAAAATTAGGAGCAGTGTTGTAGCAGATATAGTACTCACTGGTGGCAGTGGCTTCTGCAGTGATTCCGGGATAGCGTCTTCGCATCTCGACGATAGTTCAGCTAGTAACAACGCCGCTAGGGTATACTGTTTTACAATTTCCATGTCTGCAAGCAGCTATGCTTCACTTTCGCAACGAAGTTTGAAATGATGCAAGTTTTCGCAACACATGAAAATTACTACAGTAATGAACTGCAAGCACATCTGCCACCGATGAAACAAGGCTGGGAGCCTTCTATTCCAAATATTCTTTCCACGTTCGAGCAGTGTCAAGACTCGAACTCGAACTCAAAACTCAATAATCACGTTTTTTTAAAATTCAGCTGTAACTTTTTCTTTTTGTGCTGAACGATGGAGATTTCAGCAACCCTTCAGTGGACTGATGTTTTGCCTACTTCGGATCCTGGAAAGATAGAAGCCTCTTAGAAGGCTACCCATCCATGTATATTCTATATTTCAACCTACAGTGGTCATAAAAAAGGGTAACAAATCGCGACTACGAAGTTGGAAACTTCCTTCTCGAGCTGCAAGGAATCCGGTTCGAACATGGAAGCCCCAGAATAGTTTCGTCAGTATCCTGCACAGAACTGATCATGCAGGTGAATGCTCTCTAAAGAAGTCTCAAGTCTCAAGTCTTTAGAGCTTACCGATGAACCACTCCCCCCCCCCCCCCATTTACTATCAATTACAGTCGAACCCCTTGTCGCCATCTACCGAGCAGACCTTCCGAACAATCGACTGCGTATTTCAAAAATCTCATAGCGCTGGCGAGGGTGCAATATCGTGGTAACCGTCGCACACTCCTCTTTCGACTTTGTTTTGGGGCCTGGGTCTTGATTCAAAAGTCTTCTAGAATTTGCCGGGTAGCAACACGAGGTTTGCGTGATGAAATATGATCGTTGCTTCGAAGCACATGTTCTCACAAAAGGTTTCTTTGTAGGTTGGAATAGTGCTTAAGCCAATGTATCATTGGTGGCTTTCATCTTTACATTCTTCGTGAAAGGCAGCAGCGCCGATACTTCAGCTGTCATCACCTGCCGAGCAGACCACCCGAACAGTCGACTGCGTTTTTTAAAGCCTCATAGCGCTGACAAGGGTGCCAGTTCCGTGATAACCTTCACACACTCCTTTTTCGACTTAATTTTGGGGCCTTGGTCATGATCAGCTGAACAGAAAGTTGTTAGAAATTTGATATTACTGTTCAAAAAGTGAATGTTCAATTTTAATTTCTTGATCAACCACTCTATGGCATTTCTTTCGTAGCTTCGAAATATATATCTCGCGCATCCTGCAGCTGTGTTTTCCATCACAGTCAGACTTCGTTCTTCAAATCTAATAGGGTTCAAACACTTTGCATTCAAAAGAAATAGTGATTCTGCAAACTGTCGTTCTATCGCTGTACTATGACTTTTATTTGGAAGCAGAATTCAACAGCATGGAGGATGATTCCAGGACAGGCTTCGAAGAATCCCTAGTAATTTGCAGCATAATTACCCGGTGCAGTTGAAATCAGCAGACGATACTCATGACCAGTGCGCACTGTTCTAACCAGTTTGTGTGGTGTGGTGAAGATGGTATATCGACCTGTTCATATAATAATACATGTAAGAAAAATCATGCAGAGTCGAATAACATCACTATAAAGGATGAAAAGTACTGAGGCATACCTCGGAAAATACCAAGAATTTTTTCCTTCAAAGTGAAATGTTTAAATGGAAGCGGTTGTATAGGTGAGCTATACACAGTCAATTAAAAGCACTGTTTTGTATGAATACTGGTTTCATGGAGTACATCAAGGCAAGTGTACCGAATTTGCTACACCAGCCACCTGTTCTAGATAGTCAACTAGGCAGCCGAGTTACGAGTAAGTTGAAAATTGTGCCGAAGATTCGAGTTCAGACTGAACTTCTCACAAGAGCACGAAAAGACTTTTTTCGAATTTTTGCTTTAGACGTGAAAATTTTGACGTTCTTTTCGACTAAAAGACGAGATTCAAACGCACAGGCTTTTTGAAAATATTACTATGAAGCACCTTCCAGGATAAATTCTATTTGTTCTGGTCAACCTTGTGTGCTTCGGAAGAAAGTGACAGTTACATAAGCAAGTGAATCGTATCAGCAGAGGCGAAACAAAGCACCAAGTAAGTTTTTCGCAAATTTTCACTCACATACTTGGGTGATTCCTTTTTTCTAATTGGGCGTGCAACAGAGTCACTCAAGCAGAGCATCTATGTGAATGTGTTGTTACTGATGCTAGAGCTGTAGTTAATTTATCTTGAGTGCAGTCACGCTGCCAATTCGGTGAGATTGCAAAGGTGATATATAATTTTAATTTCTTCCAAGAAATCAGAATGTTAACATAGACGTCTACTTATCAAATTTAATGGGGCAAAAACTTTACAGGACTAGTGAGCTGCAGAGGAGTAATGTTATACTATACTAAACTATACTAACAATCTAATAGCATCTTTTCGGAGCTGTCTGATCACTTCTCCCTTTCCAGTCTGAAAACAACTGATTGTCCCTCGGAACGCACGTAACGGCAGCAATGAAATCAAATCGCTAGTATTCGGTTTTCACTGAAGAACGCATATTTTCACGTCCATGTTTGTGTGTTTATTTTCGTTCAATTCTTTCCCATAACCCGCAGTGATATCGTTGCCTTCACTGAGACCCTAAGCATCGAGCTAGAATTTTTGATAGTTAGCTTTGTACAATTTGTAGAGTTTTTAGATGTGATAGGTTCGGAAATAGAAGAGATCAGTTGGCGCTGTAACTGGACCCACTGAATTACGATTGCTCCTTCATATGAGAGAGCGTGATCATGAAACATAAATCATACAAAATTTTCGAACGCGGTCTAACTTCTGCTGAAGATATTCACTGTCTTCTATTTGTATGGCGAGTGCCTAAATGTAACTCTGAACAGGTGAGCCATTTTAGGGCGTCGGTAGCCTTTCCTCTCTAAACAATGTTTGCCTCCCCATAAGTGAATGTAAATGTGAGTGAGTGATTCAGTTGCACTACGGTGGACTGATTTGGGAAACACCTCCAACTGCTCTTCTCAAATCATTTGTAGACTTGAATAGCTGTCCTCGTTCGAATGCAGAGAGGGAGGTTACACCCTCGATATCTTGTTTTCCAATAAAGCGAGTTTGTTACGACAAATTTATACTTCATCGTCTGTGAGCAATAGTAATCACGGTTTAGTCGTTGATTGTCTTCTATGCTTTTGGCCTAAACTCTTACGTAGAAACGTTTGGTTCTGAAAATGCTACCAATGAAAAATCCAATGAGCTTTTTAGCGATTTGGCTGAATCTATCTAGTTGTAGGGAAATTACAGGAATGTATTCAAAGTTTTTGTTCATTTGAAGCTCTGTATCTCTACGTTATTCCTACAAGAAAGGCATTACTGAATAGACGGCGCACACCTTGCCATCTTGTACGTGATCCTGATGCTGAAGAATGCGCATCCAAAAAGACTTTCTCTACTATTAACGAAGAAGACTAGCGATATTATAAGCCAACTGATGAACATGAAGAGAAAGTATCGAAGTAGTTTTTTTTGAAAAAGGATTTGTCCTCCAATAACAAGAGGTAGTTATTCGAGTTCCCTGACCCGTGTCAGTTGTGAAGATGGGGTCAGCTAACTAATACTATAATGTTACCGTAATTATACAATTCTGATGTAGCGAATTCGTTGGTAGAACTTTTCCGGAAGCTTCACACCAAATCCTTTTGACAGCTGTTGCATTGAACCTCTGGTAGATCTGTTTAGATGGGCTGTAACTTCAACTTCTTACTCGCTCCTTGATGGCTCACTTGTTCTTTAGTTAAATCGGTTGACTACTAATCCTGCTTACGAAAAATGTGGCTGGTAATGTTTCTCTACCTTTGGAGCACCTTTTTGATTTGATGTTTCTTCCAAACTGCGGTTCTGCCCTCATACGTTGTTTCTGTTGCTCCTACCAGCAGTTTTTTGACACTGACCCTAACAGTAGTAGTATCAGTATACCTCAATGTTTGGTGTTAGATAAGTTAGTCGAGAAGGTGACATTTTTGCACATCAACTGCACGGAACTAAACGCACGCGGTCTTCTAAAACACGAACTGACTCATCGAAATCTATCGGATCATCCATGGGATTTCGTAGGAATTAATTAGATGTCATAGACATGTACAATACTGCTGGTAAATTGTGGTCAACCGACCATTTGCGACGGAATAATCCGTTTGCGACAGACTAATCCGTCGTAAACTGTCTCTTTGCCACAACTTTTGTTAAGGTTCTTCAATCAGGTCG
Organism: Haemonchus placei; assembly: GCA_900617895.1. Taxonomy (NCBI): domain Eukaryota; kingdom Metazoa; phylum Nematoda; class Chromadorea; order Rhabditida; family Trichostrongylidae; genus Haemonchus; species Haemonchus placei. The sequence goes on from UZAF01018841.1 coordinate 4,578, forward strand.
AAAGCTCTGCTTGTGCAGAATTCAGCCATACATTGCATTTTCAATTTTCTTGAATTTTTTGCCTTTCTTCTCAGAAAAATTGAAAATGAGTCCCACAGTACCTGGGGTGTTACTTGCGGATATAGCAGCATCGTAAACCCTTCACTTCAATAGGAAATTTCGTTTTTCAGTGTTTGAAAGATATGTCGACACTATATTCGAGAAAAGCATGAAAAGATGATTATACTGATATCTCTAGTGGCAAAATTCAAACAAAATCAGCTGATAGAATTACCAAATTTTGAGAAATTCTCTACTTTTTTCAGCCATTTACGTATTTTGTGTGTTAGACCAATTATGAACTCCATGGAGAATAAAGATAGATGATGAATTCTTACGGACTTTCAAAAGTTCCAGCTCCTACAACTTATCAAGTTCCCAAGAGTAATTTGCTAAATCTTTCCAGCCGTCCATTTTACAAAAACCGATTAGTTCCGTACTCATTCAGAGGCTCGAATCATATGATATGAGAAATACATGCAAAACTATGTCGCAGTTAGGTGATTAACGAGGTTTTTTTGTTGCATATTTTTAAGCAACTTTCAACTGGTGCATATTTTACAATTACATTTAGTACTCTCCAGCTGTGATATGGACTAAAAAGGTTAACGGTTGAAAGCCTTGTTGTCATATTCTTGTGATGTTATTATAATTAACTTTGATGTTGAGTGGATTGATCACCTTCTAACTGACCGCTGAGCTAACTGACCCCTCAATGTCGACCTCTATCAGCCCAACGCTTTGCTATGGCTCCGTGTCACATAAGAGATGACATGCATACAACCCTTTTCAAACACCAAATTAGGCAGGCTACCATGTCTTCACTACTCTGATCTGAAACCTTCTCTTGAATTATTTTCTTTGATTCAACGAGGAGTTCCAGTTTAGCGTATGGAAGCTATAGATTTCAGCATTCAGATAAATTCTCTTACTTGTTTCATTATCCACATTTAAAGACAACTCGGCTACTATAGAAAGTTTTCAACTTCTCAATTGCTGCGATTATTCTTTAAAAAACACTAATCACTAATGGCTGACTTGGGCTGCCGTTGACCTACTGCTGGTGAGAATCTTGTTCTAGTCTTCTAGTCTCAGAAGTTCGTAATTTTGGTGTGAACCAGTCTTATCGTAGCTCTAAAGAGCGCAGACGAGTCTCGATTGAATGACCTAACAGTTTTTGCTACTGCCGAACAAAATAAAACCATTAGCTTGGAGTGGCCAAACTGCATACGGCCCTTTCCTATTAAAATTTGCTTGATCGAAATAAGATGCTCCAAGTTCAAAATAGAGCCATTGAAATGACTATCGTTAGGCTAGATTCAATCGATTGTTCAAACGTTCCTTCTAATATCAGTCTATCCGTTTTTTCCTAGAGGGCTGCCTGTTAGTCAGTGGTAGAGCCAGTTATTTGACCCCTCGCTATCGATCTCCTTTGGGCTCGCTGGGTCCGAATGTCTAGATCTCTCTGAAGTTCACGAGTCCAATCTTCAAAGTCGTATTGATTATTCCTGTCATGGTGTCATGAACTGTCAAGAAAGATTAACATAAGGGCAGCGAATCAAATCGCAACATGAAATAACCCGACGGAAATTATTAGCTATACTCTGCCGTTACAGCAATCAACCTGATTTGCCACCAATTGATCTGCAGATGTGTTGGTATCCTTAACCGGCCCAATCGCGCCAATCGAGAGTAAGATTTCAAAATTCTTTTTAAATGAAAAAACGATCACCCTTGAGAGCGGTTTTAATATGATGTGTCGGACGAAAGTTTTGCGGGAAAAGGACTGCAAAGACAAGTTTCTTTGATACTTTCCATCTTTTTCTGGAGATCGACGGGCTCAGTCAAATTATTTAGCTTCCTACGTAGAAAATATCCATTTTTTTCCAAACAGCTACATTGGATATCGTATGACCTGACTCAAAGTCAGGAGTCACACAATTAGAAACTAGGTATGATCTCGGTCTTCATCGGAATTAAGCAGTATCTGTATCCATCTGCTTCGAAATTTGGCAGAATAGGGAAGCCGATATTTCTAACATAGCTGAGTGACTCAGGATGAGTGCTAGCCATTGTTCCCTTTTCAAAACCAGTTATAGCATTTATGGTATATCTCGATCTTAACATTCTGAAAAAAAGTGTGCCGTTATCCGCTAGTAAAAGCAAAATTACTCACAAAAAAGTCGGATAGAGCGAGGTTGAAGATGAAAAAATTACGAGCTGTACGCATTGTAGGATTGAGAACGACGACGAGCATTGCCAAAAAGTTCCCACACGCTCCGAAGATAATTACGACCAAATAGGCTGCTGTGATTGCATAGCCGAGCTGAAATCAAGCCTTCAAATAAACGCTGATTGTTAGAACGACTCAGGGCACGAGAAACTTTTTGTTCAAGCCATATTCAATTGAGCAGAAAAAAAAACCCGAACTTCTTATCTATGCTCTAGCCTCGTCCATTATGCATGTTTTTGCAGCACTTGTTGTGTTTTTTATTTACGCGATGAAATCATAAATGAGCATGGAAGGGGTCTCATAAAATCAGATTGTAAATAGCGAGTCTGAAGAAACCCATTCAAGAAACCTCCACAGAAGCTAGTTCCAAGCTTCAGACAACCAAGTATGTAGAGCTTGGCTAATGCAAACGCTCCTGTTCACATGTTCGAGTAACACTGCTATTCAGAACTTTTTTCTACAACATGGTTATCTAGGTAACATTACGGAATCGAGAATTATACGAGGCTCAGAGAGGTTGAAGGCCATGCTGAGACCACATCAGCTCTGCTCCACCTTTTCAAACGACTTTAACACATGAGATATATGCGCAGGCTGACGCCAGGCCCTCCTCATGCTGTAATGCCTCACTGAGACTAATCACTAGTACTTCCCTTTTCTTCTAGGAAAAGTGTTAAAATAGCAACAGCCCCATATCGAGCAGTGCAAATTGCACTAGTCGAAATCGGTTGCTATCATCGATCGCTACGTTTACAGCTTTAGTCCAGTTGAATGATTGATTGTCATGCCTATAATTGCTTATTGGAACATATAATATTGTTTTTATGATTGTTTTAGTATAGCACTTCATCATTTAATGCATTCTACAAAAAAAAAAAAAAGAAAAATGAATAAGTTTACTACACCTCACCACATCTCTCTTTCTTTCTTAGAGTTGAACACTATGCGTCTAGAGGGCCCAAAGTTGCGAGTGTGTCGGTCTTTCACAAAACAGACCGATATAGGAAATCGGTGTATCGGCCAACATCCCTACAGCGTGAATCCGCGGGGCTCAGGACTCTGTTGCTGAGACAACGAGGTCACATCGCAGAATGCGCTGCGCAACGCGTTGCGAGGCGGGAGTGAAGTCAAAATTTCAATATAACAACTCCTAATAACTGAGACCACTTCATATTGGTCGCATTTAGATGTGTATCAGAGAATGGAGAGGAATTTCGAGTAATAAAAACGGCAAACATGCCTAATGAATAAGCTTGCATTCACAACTAAGAATTTGAATAACTAGGAGAAACATGAGACTTGAAAATCTAGTCTACCTCTTAGAGTTGTGCCGTTGCATGCTCACAATACCATTGTCAATCTCAATCGTGGGTCGCAAGCGCGGTGTTATCCCATAATCTCGGTGATAGAATCGCTACGCACTAAATTCTACTACGCGCTGAAAGCTGCGGGTACTGAGAGAATAGAAGCTGTGAATCAGCAGAGCATAATCTGGAAGGTTTTTGGCTAGGATTGTCCATTTCAAATCCCCTTCCCCCGCAGTCCGGTTCCGCTACCTGTCTTTGGTGTTTCCATCCTGCCGCATGTATTTCAAATTCGAACGTCGGGTGGAGTCTGTTTGCTAAATACAGTAGCACTCGCATCTTGCCACCTGCCATAGTTGTTCCTTTCCTGCTGACTGTATATCCTCCAAATTTGAACGCTGTAGCTCTGAGATAACAATTTTTGCGCACGCTACACCATCAGTGGATCAAGTTCACACCTACATACATCTACCATCTTCACCTGGGCACTCTCACTTTGAGGAGGCAATTTTCGAGCATACCCGGCTCCCAGTGGTCGGATTATACACCTGCTACCTGTCGTTGGTGTTTCTATTTTGCTGCCTGTGAACCTTTCAAACTTGAGCATTTTGACTTCGAGGAAGCAATTTCCGAGCACGCCCCACCTCCCGTGTGCGGAGTTTATTCTGCCAATTATTTCTGCCGTCTAGACCCCTTTCGAACTAAATAGAGCACTCTAGGTTGGAGAAATGAGTTTTCGTTCCCGCCAACCGTATTCCACTGTAATTCAAACAATCTGCGTTCGCGGGCCTAATGTCGCGTGTTCTCACGTAGCTAGGATCTTCCTCCACATGTTCGAACCTGGCTAAGCTATTAGAGTTAAATTTCAGAGAGGCACCCTTTCAGTGTTGAGCAGCAGACAGGCAAACGGAGCAATAGACAAAGTGACACTTGTGATGTATCCATATTTGAGTTTGACTGTAAACTCTTCATAGTGAATCTTATGTCGCTGATGATAGTAGATGGGTTATATGTCGTAAGCCTAGGGAAATATAACTACTTGTTTTCGCGCTCAAGAGCAATTCTGAACAGTCATGAATTTTCATCTTCGCTTGGACCACCTTGAGAATTTGACCAGTTTTTTCTATAACCTTTAGCCCGTTTTCTTGCGCTGTCAGAACATTTTTGGAGAGAGCCATGAGCTATCGACCTTAGTTCCACTCGCTCTAGTGCAAATTGCGCCTGCTTTGAGGAGTTGACCAAGTTTCTCGAATAGCGTCTGGCCATCTTTTTTCTGCGTTCGAAAATATTTTTGAACAGGGTCATGGATTCCTGATCCTAGCCCCGTTCACCTCGAAGCAAACTACACCTTCTTTCAAATTTTGCCCCCATTTTCTTTTCATTTTTTCAAAGCTTTGACCACATTCTCTCCGCGCTGTGAAACGTTATTTAACAGGGTCATAAATTTTTTATATCAGCTTTCCACATCCTAGTGCAATCTTTGTCTACACGAGGATCTCATCACATCTGTCAATGGCGTTTGACCACGTTTTGGCGCCTACTAGGACGCCCTCGAACACAGTTATAAACACTTTGGAAAGGATTCTTTCTGGCTGCACGCCCCACTCAGTGTGCGGAGCTTCGTGGAAGTTGCGCATGCCCAGCATCTATTAAATCTTGATCACTCCATTTATTCTTTTCCTAGAACTTCACCCCTTCGTTGAATCAAGCCATGAATCTGCGTGGAACGTAGCGCCCACCTTGAGGACGCTCGGCCTACAGCAGGTGACCCTCCTTTATCTGTTGCCCATTTTTTCCTGGTGACCGAGCTTTCCTGAAACCATAATAAGTAATTTTGCTTTTGCTCAAAGCCTCACCCTATCTGGTGCATGTTCCAACCCCCCCCACCCGGCAGGGTTTCGTTGGACTCGAATGTGCTCTGTTGATATTGCCCTAGGCACCCATACCGAACTTGATCAGTTCTCACATGCTCTTCTTCACACGGTATCGAATTTTTTTACAAACAAACTGTCAAACAAACAGGCAGACAAACAAACAGACAAACAAACAAAGAGACAGATCAAACTCGTCATTCATATCAAGATAGGATTTAGTAAGCTGCCGTCTATCATTAAAAGTGTGTCCGTTCTTGGCTTTGTAATGAGGCTTGAGAAAGTTTGTAGAATGAGACTGATCCTCACTGGAACTGTCGAAGAGCGGGAGAAGAGCTTTATCCACCAAAGGTGTAATGCGAAAGGAGAATTCTGAGTTCAAGTTGGGGAGGTCAGAATCAGCACCTTCAGCATACTCAGTCGAAGATTTGATATGGAAAGAGAGGATCGTTGCCTCCATAGATGCTAAACGTGTACTCATCCAAATCAAGGTTTACGCTGTGCTACTTTCCCTTCCATAAAAACGTGTTTCCCTAAATGTTCCCAGCTTGTGACTCCGCAGGAACTGTTAGTTCTCATACTGTCTAAAATTAACAAAGGGAAGTAACAGGTATACACAGCGAATTGACAAGTGATTGTGATTTGTCACTGCTTCCCAATGGCAAATATACGTAATGCTGAAAAACCAAGATGCGTTATCGAGCTCCCTTAGCAAATGCATTCTCTGCTTTCTTCCAAAAAATGGAGGATATAATTTTACCTATTTACAGCTACTTTGACCAAACGCATGCCCACATCATCTACGTGAATGTATAATTCTGGCTTTATTTCTGGAGGTTCTGCCCCACAAATTAATTTTATGACGTTCAATATCAAATGTTAAGGAGCAAGCCCGGCTCTTTCCCCATACAACTGCTCTAAAATTGACATATGAATTGAGGAGATGGCACAACGGTCCCTTCATGTCTTTGACCTGTACACTGGTATCTCAGCACATGGACTGTGATAATTTTCATATAAGCATGTTGTTTAGCACAAGATGGAGCCTTAGGAAAGTCGGATTCCTCCGACAATCTCCAGGATGGTTCATTAAAGAAAACTATACAAAGTTGGTCATAAAAAAACCTTGACGTAAAAGGATCCAATTTCCGTCTTACATGCCGTTTGTCGCTTACTTTCAAGTTATACAGGTAACCCAGAACTTTTGCATTCAGCTACAATTCGAAACGATCTCTGGCCATAAATGTGTCCTGATTAATTTTACATGAATAGCGGATTTCTTGTTGCTCTCAGGGTTAGCAACAAGTAGAAAATAGTCGCAATCGAGAGCAGTTTGAGGGTAATCTACATAGTATGTGATATGCACCACTGAAAAAAGAGATTCTACGAGATAAACTTACGTACCTTAAGCGGATGCGCAAGAGATGGACTCGCTCCTCAATCAATACCGACGTATTAGAGCTAAATTCTTCAGCCTCAGTTATGTTAGTCAAAAATTCAGATGGACGACCCAGCTCTACAGCTGAGCATTAAGAAATAACGGGCATACGAAGCACTAAGTGGTATCGAGTTACTAGTGAAGACGAGGAGGATTCAGTAACGTTTCAATCTTTTTGAATCTGCAGTCCTTTCGAGCGTAACCTACGCTCCGGGAATCACCCTGCTCCGGCACGATGAGCTTGCGGTTGGTATCTTCAATGTGATGTCAAGAAGTGTTCGGGGTTGACCATTAATTGAGAGATATTTGAGACGCGCTGAAAATGCTGTAGATTCTAAGATCTTCATTCAAGATTTGCAGATCTAATATATTTATCTGTTTGTTCTACAAATCTCAATGAACAGGTAATAGAATTTTTATAATATGGATGCGGCCGACATTCGGCTTCTTCATGGATGTTTCAAACGGTGTAAGTGTTGTGCTGTTTAGGAGAGTAGGGCTCACTACACCACACTGGTATGCCGAAGGAGTACTTAAGATAAGATGATCGAGGGTCAACGGGACGAAAGGTGATATGTGTGAGACGTTGAACTCTCAACTCAACTTCACAAATTCTGAGTGTGTAAGATCGGACCCACTCTCTTAGACGCATGTTCGGTGCCATTTAGTACGATATCATCTCGGAAATAATGGTTAATTCGGCCAAATAAGCTTTGCCAATGTTCACATGTTTCGTTGGACATATTATCTGAAAGCAAGTAGAATTGGATTTGATCACGACATTGCAGGGTAGTCAATAATTGCGATGCATACCATTGAGTTTCCATGCTCAAAATAACGGAGTGTAAATACTGGGTTAATCGTTAGGTTTACGCAGGTTTTTGAAGGCGATTGCAGGTAAAAACTTCCAAGTGAACAAATCTGATTAATAGACTGGAACTGGCTGTTTGGATGGTTCCTGCGGATTTCGGGTGCACTAGTTTAATCCACTCTTCCATAGAAAGCCTCCGATGGAACCTTGACTAATTTTACACTCTATAAAATAAAACTTCCTTCGTAATCAATTGAAGAATGTTAGCACTCAGTAAAGAGCTGGTACGAAGGGCGAACACCATCAAGAGCATTTTCGACGCGTGTTGCTTTCTTATACCGAAAAAGCAAAAAGCGGCTCAGACTGCGAAATAGATCTATGATATTCAAAAAGACAATACTCTATCAGCATGCGCAGTGCGTGTGTATTTCACAAGTACTATACATACTTATTTTCTGGAAAGCTTAACATTCATTTTATCTTTGATTTGACATTCTAAAGATATTGATAGAATATCGGTTGACACGAATCGGAGCATAACTATTCGAGAAACAATGGAAATGCTCAATGGCTTGGATTCGACTAATTGTGAAAGTTCGACGAAACTTGGTTTTGTCAACCCCTCGATGCATGGGTGCCCCACGATTTGAGCGAGCGCAACCTGCCCAACCGTGCTCACCCGTGGGCTCATGGCTCGGACATGACGAAGATTAGCACTTTCCGAAAAGTTTGGAGACCGAAGATGAGAAATGGATTGTGCACGATAATGTAAAGAGGGAAAGATAGTAAAGTGATTCCAATAAACCGTCACAAAACCCAGAAAAAGAAAATTCCTGCGCTGAAGCTCGTGCAAAATTGCGATTATACGGGAGTTGTCCAATGAAGGCCGTTACCACACAGCCAAACGATCGTTTTTTGAAGATACTGAGCTCAGCCGGGCAATTTGAAGTCAGCAGTAGAACAGAAGCGCCTAGAGTCAGCCTATCGTAAGGTGTGGTCTTCCATCAAGGCAGCCAGACAATATCTCTGACGGGCAGGTGCACTTGATCACTCATCAAATTTGCTGGAGTTTGGTTGAGAAATTTCACCGTATTGTACGATTATAGCACCATTAGAGTATCATTCGCTCAGATTTTTCGGAACTTTTCTCGCGAGCAATCTTTTGATGTTAAACGGGACTGCAAAATACACCTGGAACAGGTTTTTAAATTCAATAACGAAACCAGCTGTCAAAGTAAGCTGATGAAGTTTTTGATAAGATGGCGAAACTTATATAAGACTTCGGAAATCGGCAGAAAGCTTTTCGAACAATCCAACATAATCCGTTTGGCTTTGAAATGATTCACCATCTCCCACATAATCCATTTTGCCTTGCAATGGTTCACCATCTCCTAGAAGTTCCATGGTTCCACTTTTGTGTGCGATTGCAGACTGAGAGCCAAAAACTGTTATGTGTGCGCTTTGCCGTCTTCCACAAAATCAAACGACATGCCGTGAAACGACTTCCGCAGAAATTTGGGTGAACGTTAGTCTAATTTTTCTAAATTCCTACTATATGGGGCGCAACGAGAAGTCTTCAGAGAAGTTATTTTTGAGGAGTGGTCAAAGATATGCGCGGTCTAGTGTTGCCTTCATCTAAGGCACCACCTCACAGTTCTAGTTCTCAGTGTTTCTATTCTGTCCCTCTGCCCTCAAAATGTCGGGCTGAGTATAGCAACATTCAGAAGTAATGTTCGGCTATGCGATAGCAGCTCTCGACGAAAATTCCCTTTCCATTTTCAACAGCAACATAGCACAGTCTTCATGGCATGGAAATAGGTTTTTGCAGCTGCATGCGGCGGTCCACTTCATCTATTTTTCGATTGTTTCCACTCTACGTTGTCGTACACGATTGGATTTTCATTCTCGGTAACCATGAGCTTTGAAAAGTGTTAATCTTCCGTCTCCATACAACGAATCGCACACGGAAGCGCAATTCAACGAGCTGCGCTCACTGAGTCTGAAAGGTACCCCATCGTTGAAGGTGCTAGAAAGCACGCTACATCAAATAGACAAGTATAGACGGACTCGACCAATTGAGCCTTGTCGCCATTTCACGAGTACTCGTGCGCCGATTCATTTCGGATGACATTTTGATTTGTCCTTATGATTTGAAGATGGCCTCCACAACCGTTGAAAATACTCTCGGGCAATTTCTCCCTGTCTACATTTTGCAATTCTCCCACGCTCTTGTATTCTTATATAGCATCGTCTCCGTTGGCACTTTTGGCTTTTTTTCGAACTGAGTTGCTCTTTTCTTTAGGGTAGAAGAGAAGAATTAGGTTTCGAAAACGCCTCCGATGACACTCCTTATTCACACCTCTGATACAGAAACAAAATCCACGGAATCTCTACACACTTCAGATCAAAATTTAGAGAAATGTCACAGTACTCGCCGTAAGAACTCAAAAACTCACGAGAAAAATTCGAGTTCGCCACTTTTTCGTCTTTTCTTTATAAATCGCTTCAATATAAAGTAATCGAGGAGAAAAAAAAACACCGTTGAACTCAGCTCATCGAACTCTACAAGCTGATACCTTGAAATGCCGAAAATGCTTAATTTTGGATTGCGCTATGCACTTGAGCTCCATCCGAAAAGTGATTGCATGCACATGGGGTACACGCTTTAGTGCTTGTAGGGGGTCATTGGTCCCTGAAGATGATCTGTCCAGAATTTGCTCTGGATTGCGCAACGTACTCGACTTTACTCAGTACAATGTGAAAATGATTGTTGGTTTTGTTCAGTCTCCATCGTTCCTTTTTTGGTTTGGAGGCTGTAGACAACTGCATCTACGACCTCTGCACTCAACACTCCTCGTTGTAGGTTCCATAGAGAATACACAATCAGTTTACGGCAAAATAACGGAGTCGACTTTTTTGGCTCGTCTCCATTTTTGGAGGAATTTTTTTATAGAATCTGAGGAACTGGTGTTGAGGCACTTTACTGTCGTAGACATCTCTTTGTTGTCTGCAAGTCTGTAATGGCACACCCTAGCATAGATCAAAATTTCTCCCTTGGTATGGCCCCAAACTTCGAACTTCGTCAAGCCCAAATCATAAAACAATGTTTTTCCCTTCCCGTTGGCCTTTTTATAGCTGCGTTGCACACTGTTAGATTCTCCGTGGAAAATCCTATCGAACGATATATAGGTCAACCCCTGACGAAAACCTCCCTCCACAACCACTTTCTGCAGTAGGCCTGTCTCTGAGCGGTTTCCTGCAGGGCGTGTTTGGATACGCATGCTGCCGGGTACTGTAGTGGCGGGAATTTGGAAGCTTTCAAATGATAATTATTTCAATGGGTGATCAGATCTCCTGGTGGCGGGGTACTGAAGTGGAGAGAAGGGGAGTTGGATCGATTGATGATCACTTTAGTGGGGGGTAAGATCTGCACGGGACGGAGTACTGTAGTGGCGGGAAAGTGAGGCAGTTTGAATAGGAGGTCTGAGGCAGTCTGAAGGGGCGGTGGTGAACGGTGGTGAAATGGTGGGAGGGGCGGGGGGCTTGAACGATCGTTTGAGTGGGAGCAAGATCTGCAGGAGGCGGGTTACTATATTGGCGGGAATGTGAGGCAGTTTGAATAGAAGATTCGAGACATTTATGATGTGGAGGCTGTATATGACTGCATCTACGGCCTCTGCACTCAACACTCCTCTTTACAGGTTCCATCGAGAATATGACATCGATTTACGGCAAAACAACGAAGTCGATTTTTTTGGCGTTTTCCCTTTTTTTGAGGAATTTTCCTCTGGAACCCGAGGAAGCGGCAGCGAGGCATTCCACTGTTGTTGACTATCCTTTGTGTTCTGCGAGGATGTCATGGTACACCTTACCAAAGATCAACAGTTCTCTCCTGGTACGGCTCCAAACTTCGAACTTCGTCGAGCCCATATCATAGAACAACGTTTTTCCATTTTTCGCTGGGGGAAAGTCAATCATTAGATAGCACTTTTTACGGAGATTATGACAGTATACAATTCAATTGCAAAAATTCAAGCGGCAAGGGGAAAAACAATTTTGTTATTTGAGCGTGGCGATAAGCGAAGTTTGGAGCCATACCAAGAGAGAACTGTTGATCTATGATGAGGTATACCATAACATCCTCGCAGAACACAAAGAGTAGTCAACAATAGTGGAATGCCTCGCTGCCGCCTCCTCAGGTTCCGGGGAAAAATTACTCAAAAAAGGGAAAATGCCAATTAAATCGACTTGATTTTGCCGTAAATCGATGTCATATTCTCAATAGAACCTGTAAAGAGAAGTGTTGAGTGCAGAGGCCGTAGATGCAGTTATTTACAGCCTCCACATGATAAATGAACGATGGAAACCGTTCCTTCAGACCGTCTCAAATCTCCTATTCAAACTGCCTCATATTCCCGCCATTACAGTAACCCGCCTCCTGCAGATCTTGCTCCCACTCAAACGATCGTTCAAGCCCCCCGCCCCTACCACCATTTCACCACCCTTCACAACCGCCCCTTCAGACTGCCTCAGACCTCCTATTTAAACTGCCCCACTCTCCCGCCACTACAGTGCTCCGTCCCGTGCAGATCTTACCCCCCACTAAAGTAATCATTAATCGATCCAACTCCCCTTCTCTCAACTTCAGTACCCCGCCACCAGGAGATCTAATCACCCATTGAAATAATTATCATTTGAAAGCTTCCAAATTCCAGCCACTACAGTACTCGGCAGCATGCGTATCCAAACATGCCCTGCAGGAAACCGCTCAGAGACAGGCCTACTGCAGAAAGTGGTTGTGGAGGGAGGTTTTCGTCAGGGGTTGACCTATATATCGTTCGATAGGATTTTCCACGGAGAATCTAACAGTGTGCAACGCAGCTATAAAAAGGCCAACGGGAAGNCCCGCCACCAGGAGATCTAATCACCCATTGAAATAATTATCATTTGAAAGCTTCCAAATTCCAGCCACTACAGTACTCGGCAGCATGCGTATCCAAACATGCCCTGCAGGAAACCGCTCAGAGACAGGCCTACTGCAGAAAGTGGTTGTGGAGGGAGGTTTTCGTCAGGGGTTGACCTATATATCGTTCGATAGGATTTTCCACGGAGAATCTAACAGTGTGCAACGCAGCTATAAAAAGGCCAACGGGAAGGGAAAAACATTGTTTTATGATTTGGGCTTGACGAAGTTCGAAGTTTGGGGCCATACCAAGGGAGAAATTTTGATCTATGCTAGGGTGTGCCATTACAGACTTGCAGACAACAAAGAGATGTCTACGACAGTAAAGTGCCTCAACACCAGTTCCTCAGATTCTATAAAAAAAATTCCTCCAAAAATGGAGACGTGCCAAAAAAGTCGACTCCGTTATTTTGCCGTAAACTGATTGTATATTCTCTATGGAACCTACAACGAGGAGTGTTGAGTGCAGAGGTCGTAGATGCAGTTGTCTACAGCCTCCAAACCAAAAAAGGAACGATGGAGACTGAACAAAACCAACAATCATTTTCACATTGTACTGAGTAAAGTCGAGTACGTTGCGCAATCCAGAGCAAATTCTGGACAGATCATCTTCAGGGACCAATGACCCCCTACAAGCACTAAAGCGTGTACCCCATGTGCATGCAATCACTTTTCGGATGGAGCTCAAGTGCATAGCGCAATCCAAAATAAAGCATTTTCGGCATTTCAAGGTATCAGCTTGTAGAGTTCGATGAGCTGAGTTCAACGGTGTTTTTTTTCCCTCGATTACTTTATTTTGAAGCGATCTATAAAGAAAAGACGAAAAAGACGCGAACTCGAATTTTCCTCGTGAATTCTTGAGTTCTTACGGCAAGTACTGCACTTTCCTTAGGAAATACATACATTGTTGAGGTTGTACTGTAGACTTCCTGCAAGGAACCGATAAACCAATTGATCAAGAAGTAGGAAACATTCCAAGCAACCCAACATCAAAGCGTATACACTCTTAAGGTAGCGTAAGAGCAGTGGTAGGGGATAATGAACAAAAATACTGTATCTACCTGAAATCACCTGTCATCTGTCACCTGTCCTCCCGTTGATCATCATTTTCTTCGAGCTAGCGCTATTAACGATTCTATTCGGTTGTATCGCGAGCGAGTGTGGTATAGTGGACCGTCTTCGCTCGAGGGACACGGAGCAGTGCACTAATTTCGTTAAGAGCTTTTGTAAAGGAGTCTAACAGTTGCGTTGGCATCCGTCCTAGTGTTCGTTCGACGTCCCGAGAGATCCCCTCAGTAACCGTGGTCTAGCGGCCATCATCATGTCGTGTAACATGAACGGCCTACTTGACTTTTGATTTATTGGCGTAATCGATAGTATCCCTGATCCGGGCTAGTTGTCGGAGGTGGGAACTTGGATTTTCCCCTGCACATGCATGTATAGAGGAAATCTTAGCATGGTCCTTTCCACCGTGCGTCGAGAGAGGCTAACCTCATGCTCATTCTGCTTCCGTAGAGTTCAATTCCCTGAGGCTTATGCCAGAGCAGGAAGAACCGCAGTATCGAAGGGTGAGCGTGTAGCCGGATGTTCGCTGTCTTCTTCACTACTCCCTGGATGTTCTTAAATGCTCCCTACGCCCCACGTTTCCTTGTGCTCAGTTCCGGAGCTGGGTCGTTCATCATTTTGACTTGGGACACAGATACCCATAGCTAGAGCATTCAGAGATATTCTTACGTTCACCGTGATAAGAGCATCATGTACCAATCCGTTTCTCATGAACATCGCATTCGTTAGGTTCAGTCGTAATCCTATCTTTCTACAAGCGCTGTCAAACTCGCACAGCATTCCTCCCGCCTGCTCGATGTTCGACTTTGATAAATTACATGTTTCAAGACCAAGTGTTATGTATACCATGCTAATACTCCAGCCGAGCTGGACAAACTTTTCTAATACACATCAGACACCCTCCTAAAAATGCTTGCCCGTCAGTCCAAATTTCGTGATCTACCGGAAAATTCCATGCTTCCCATGAGGCATAAAAATGATAGCCGTTAATGAAGTGTCACGGAAGATTTTCGGATGATAAAGGTTTCTAATGAAAATCAGAAGCTCATGTGGCTCCCCCTTATGGCTAGAGCCCCAGCGCACGCGATAGCGTGCGTGGACGCCTGGTACCTATATAAATTACTGAAGACAACAGTGAAGACTTCAAAGCAAAAAGTCTACGAATGTCTACGGAAATTATCCAGGAATAAATGTAAATGACAGAAAAGGAAAGAGAAAGCACGAACATGATTGTTTTGCTCCCCCATTCCAGAGTGAGATAAAGGTAAATGATCAAAGTTTCGACCATGCATGGAGGTCACATACAAAGCTGGCCACATACAGCATTATCTGACTATATGGGGCATGCTCCATAGCGAGAACGTACATAATTAGCTTAGTTAACAGCCAAAACATCACATAGCATCTAGAAGGTTTCGTATTTCCTTGTCAAAAATGAAGTTCTCGAGCTTTGTGAGACATGTTGAGATGAATCGCAAATGTAATACACGAGAATCTCGATGGGTAAAGCAAAGCACGTACCGGCACCCGCACGTACACTATTGTTACTATTTCACTCCTGGTCGACTAACGGTTCGTGGAAGATCAATCCGTTGCAAACCATATCGTCGCCATCACTTCTGATTAGGTGCTTCATAAAAAAAGGGAATAAGATTAGCAGAATGCTTCACTCGTTAAGAATCTAAGTATATTATGAACCTTTGTTTTGCTGAAATTCTTAACCTTCATCTTTGAGAAACTCTGAAAGGGCGTCCTTGAGCACCTAGGATGATACAACAGCATCGCAAATGCTCTACTCAGCATGGAATTTCTTTTTTCAAGGTTTAAAAAACGCGTACGGCGCTGTAATCGAGGGAAGCATGAGGACGTGGTTTCTTGACACACCTCATAACAGAATCAACGACTTCTTTCGATATTGCTGTACACGAGTGACAAGACAGTACTTCAAGGAATTCCCAACTTGCAGAAGAAACTTCGGTCTTCGTTTTTACAGAGATCGAAGTTCGGGGGTGTTTAGATACCTAAGATATTACCTGCGGATGTAACGACAATGTTATTTCATTCCGATTGAGATTTTCGAGTTTAGTTTTCGATGGGCATTCATAAAGCCATCCCAGAGGAGAGCATAAAATCGTAATCATCTCGGAACCCTTCACGATAGATTTAAACAACACCACCATCACTAACAACAGCAACACCCGAAACAATGGTTTGGGTGTTGGGTAACAACTGATACTAAACTTCAGTTAATTTCTAGGCATAATGCTGTCTGTAATAGTAACCACTTAAACTTGAATGATAACGCAGACTTACCAGTCATATATGCACTCCCGAAAATGCATAAGGATCCCTTAAAATTTCGATTTATAACTGGTGCCCATAATAGTAGTCTGAAACCATTAGCAGTAGAACTGAATACAGTTTTCTGCTTTATTAAGAAACATTTCATCAATTATACTAGAGTAGTTCAAGAAAGAAGTGGTACTATAAGAACTTATTGGGCAATTAAAAATACTGATATTAGTCTTGAATTGAATAATATCAGATGTGCAGACCTGAAGGTTTACAGTGCTGACTTTACAGATATGTTCACTAATTTAAAACATAATGACATTATGAGCAATATACATTCTATTTTACAAGTTTGCTTTAATAACGCTAGTAAAGCTTATATAGCCACTAATGACTGTCATGTGTTCTACACCGATAAATACTTGAACAAGTCTAATTATAGATATTATAAAATACAGGATTTATTGTACTTAGTTGATTATTTACTGGAAAATAGTTACTGTGTTTTTGCTAACCATATATTTAAGCAATGCAAGGGAGCTGTAGTCCTCTTCTAGCTGACCTTACTTTGTCTAATGTTGAATTCAATTATGCCAAGCGCTTTAAAGCTTTTAGTAAGAAAATCTTCTACCCGTATAGGTATATGGATGATTTATCAATTATACACAACCAAAATGAGAATGATATAAACTGATAAAAGAAGTTTATAAAGATATGTTAGAATTAAAGAAAACCCATACTACTGAATACAATAGCAATTATTGGATATATTTATTGATATACATAATGGTAGGAAGAATACTAAACTTTATAACAAAACTGAAGACTTTAATTTTAAGCTTATCAGATTTCCACAACTTGATACTAATATTTCAGAAAAAACTAAAGGTTCGGTCTTATATCCAGAAGTTTTGAGAATAGCTCGGGTTTGTAATCAATACCAAGCATTCATAGAAAGCCTGTATAAAATGATAAATATACTAATAACAAACAGCTATAGTAAAAACTACATTATCTCTAATATATTGAAAACTTCGTACAGAAGCAAGTTTATATGTTATAAATATGCTATTAATAGTGATTTTAGGCAATTACATAAATTTGTTGAAGACTTAGTCAATAGTTTTGATCGTTAAGTTTGGTTCTTGTTACTGTATTTACCCCTTTTTATTAACAATGCCTTCTAACGCCTTCAACACTTAATATACATAATTGTGCTCCATTCAACTGTACATTGATATACATATGGGTCTTGGTTACTGTAATTTACAACTTTTAGGTTTTAGGTATTCTCATGACACATTTTCTACTAACCATTGCGTTTCTTTTAATGGTCTTGGATAGTTTCTTTTTTCTATTGTTTTTTCTACTGTTAATTTCGTATTTTTTCCTTTACAGTTATTAATTTTTCCTGTAATACGCTGGTCCTAACCCACTGAGGACCAGCGTATTAACATGATTCGTCTGGGTTCAAAGGCGAAACGAATCATGTTATAGTATTTTACTACTAACTAATTCTCTCTCTCAAGATCTTCATTCTTCCTTTCGTTTTTTATGTCTATCCTTCATTTTATAGATTTTGCTTATAACTGGAACCTTAACTTATTGGACTGAGAGTTTTCCAAAAACTCACAATTTCTCTTTAGCCGTGTACTTCATGGAATTCGATTAGTAGTGACAAAGTGTAGCATTCATTTATAGCCTCAGATTAGGGGATACAATGACTATATGTAAAACAGCCTTGCAGATATGTGGTCAACACGATTTTTACTTCGAATTCCTTATCGAATTTCAATAGTTCTATATTTCGCGATCGCCTTTTACGTTGACCTTCTATGACGCAACCAGAAAATTAAGGACTACGATTGCAAGGTTTGGTTGCTACCCAAAATTAGGTTTCCATATAGGTTTGTATAATTGATCGAAATTGCGTACTCAGGGATGATCAGGGATGCTCGCAATAGAATGAAACCTGTGGAGTCGTTATACGGTGGAAAGGCTTTGATGCGAGTTGTTCTACGATAATCGTGGCGGTTCGTGATAACTCCTGCATACCTCTTATGATAGATGGCTGAATCATCTCGCACCTGATCGTTGTCGACCCCTCACTATCGACACGCTGCCTGGACCGTTGCCTCTTAAGAGCATAATCGGTGCCATCTATCACCATGCTATAGCAATAAATATTCATTTATTTATAGTTGGTCTAGTGGACGCGTTTCGACAACAAAGAGAGAGAAATCCTACGCTGTAAGGAATTGGCAACACGTAAGGAAAATCATAAATCTAAGCAATACGAAAGAGGTATGTTAGAAGAAATAAAGCAAACTCAACATCTAGAACAGGAACAAAAGTCACTGACAATCTAAGCAAGCGCAAAGCGGTAATCAGAGGGAGAACATGGGACAATAACGTATTGACCATACAGGCGGAGCATAGCTCATTTATGCCCACGTTATAGAAGTAAGCTCAAGGATGCGAAAAAAAGTGCTCAGCCTCAGAGTCTATCGAACACGCAGTCACACCGGCGTAGGGAGAAGAAGCTTGTAGCTAACATCTACGACGCTCGCACCACATGACTGCCCACATGCGGGGTCATAGGCACTTGCTGCAAATTCGAGACACGGGTATGTCGGCCACCCTCGCGGGAACAGCAGGCAAGGCAAGTGCAAGATGGACCACAAGAAGACGCGAAGATCGTGCACAGCAAACCTCACCTCCCTATGCAAGTAGGAAATATTCTCCAAGGAAAGGATAAGCGATGAGCGTGTGAGATCAATCGAGAATAACAGTTTTTGATACACCCTTAATACTATAGAGAACGTTCCGCTAGGGCGGCAAGACCAGCTCGTCAAAGGAAATAACGTCATTACGATACTTCAGCAATGGGTAACAATTCCGAGATAGTGAGTTTTTGACCAGTGTTTAAAGTACCTTGAAGTTCCAGCTGTTGAAAAATGAGATGGTAGAGACTCTAGCCCTGACGTCATGTACTTAACCTCCACGTGTGGGAGAAGCAAAATACTGCAACGGGGATCTAAAAGCCGAGAAAAACTTACACGTCACATGAACAGCCCCAGCCTTTTGCTCCGCAGCGGCGCTAAGGTTAATGACTCGCAACACCGTTGACAGATCAACACAGACAACACAGATCAGCGAACAATCCCTCACAGTCGAAAGTAACCCTTTGAAACAGCTGAAGATCGTGAACGAATGCGCACACTCCTCCTCCTCTCCGGGTCAACCTATCTCTTCGAATCATACTGCACGGCAGGTGCGCGCAACGCTCAGCATCAGAAATCTTGCTGTTGAGCCAGGACTACGTGACGAAGGCATTACATGGTTTTTCAGAGCTCGAAAATTGATGGAAGTGCAAAATTTTGTTAACCAGACTTTTCGCATTCAACATCAAACATAAAGAATTTATTGAGAGGGGGGGGGGCTACCCATTGGAAATCCCAGATTGGAAGGAGAGCCACCCTTTTTGATCGAGATTATATCAGAGATTTTAGTGATGGCTCCTTCATAAACTGTGTAAATGCGCTTACCGTTACATCGATTTTCTTCAAATCACGCGCCTGCTTGCGCAGTTCCTTCTCCATCTCGAGTCATCGAATCTCTAATAGAGACGTCTTTGTAGTTGGGATTAGAACGTAGATTCCTAGCTTTAGACAGGATCTCAAGAAAAGTACGCCGTGATGAGAATATGCACATCACGAACCGGGGTTTTCCTCGACTACCTTACTCATCCTGTGGATATCCACAGAATGGGTTTCAACGTCGAGGTTTTCAAAAATACCTCCAACGCAGGATTCAGTATGCGCTTGATGCAGCGAAGCTGAAATATTTTTAGCTGGCTCAGGAATACTAATATATAATTACAGGGCGCCGATGCAAATCGGTTTCAATAACGTCACTGGACAAGAAAGGTAACTTTCTCAGAAACTGCTGCAATTACGTTACTGCCTCGGGCGCCCTATCAGCAATGATTTTGCAGATCCCGTTGAGCAGCTGAATACAGTCATCCAGCAGGACTGCGAAACCTTAGCGACTAATGGCAGAGCACCCTGCTTTTTTGTGGGCGGATTTGTGACAGTCGAGCAGAACATCGATTACGACCGACCGCCGTCCGCGAGCGCAACGAGGCGAATGGCGAATGGCGAATTTAACAGACATGACCTGTAGAAACACGGTGAGAACGAGATAAGAGCTACATTTCACCCTCGATTATTGTCACTGTTTCTACTCGCTGGTAAATTCCCTTTTTTCTTGTTCAAAACTGCTATTCTGGTTTGCCCTACAGCTCCATAAATCATGGGAGTAGGGGCAATGACATTACGAACTGGCCTAATTAGCTAAAAGAGACGCGCATCACATACCGACCACGTTTTCAAAGATTTCGCAAGCGCTTTAGACCATGGCGGAGCCCCCCATGCCGTTTGGATGGGGGGGTGTATTTGTGAGCACTGCTGCTTACCATATGATGACAGCTCAAGCTGACTGAGGGTAGGAGTTGGCCGCGCACTGGATTGTTTTCTCATATTTTAGGCAATGTCATGAATGGTTTATCCGCCAATCATTCTTAACAGCTCACATTTTGGACAAAACACGAAAAAAAACGTGCTTTCACTACAAGGTAGACTATTTATAATAAAATTTGAGATTATCATCGGTATAGTAGTTTCTAGTGCTAAAGATAGAACGCTTGTAACTGATAATATGTGGTAGAAAAGCCAATACCTGACCTATTCAGTTTTTTTCCTTTCTATCTAAGTTCAATTCCTAACTTTTCCTTACACCACGACCTTTATTTGAGATACTTATATGCTACATTATTCTTCTGGGGTTTTGCACGATTTTTCTAGTAGGAGTACAAGGCACAGAATTGAGAACAATTCTAGATTGCTGAAGTATTGAAGGCGAAAAAAAGGGAAAAAGGAATGACATTAATGGAATAGCGGGATAGGAGCAAGTAGAGCGAGCTGACAATCGCGATTGGAATTTTATTCGAAACGGCTCAGAGCCTAGAAAAAGCTGTCCTATTCGGAGAAGGGAGAAAGAGAGCTTTTATAGTAGGCTAAGTTAAAATTCGAGACCGAAAACTTACTTGAAAAGTCTCGGAGTTCAGAAAACTCGCTGTAATCAAAAGAAAAGAATCTCGCTGTGTCAGCAAAGTTAGTCCTTTATACCTTTCTTTTGATACCACTTGCTTCTACCCAATTTTCAAATGTTTAGAAAAGATTTTAATCTCAAATTTCAAATTCTCTATGTGTCCTTCTCTGCTATTTATGAAAAGGATCCCTTCTCACGTTCAGGTGAACCTAGTAACTTTATCAGGTTGTAAAACGGTTAGGGTAGGATTTCGATCTTGTCTTTCGACTCCGTCTAAAATTTCCTACCTCATTACTCTCAGAAGAATAGTGTTTTTCCTTTTTATCAACCCTAACTACCTTGCTGAGATTCTTAGAAGTTTTATATATGCTTTTGATCTGGAATTTGAACCTCTCTACGGTTTTTCCTACCCCTTATTTTATGAAAGATAGTATTTTTTCTTTTCTGATAACCCTAACTAAATTGCTCAGATCCTGAAAAGTTTTGACTGAGCTTTTCATCTCGAACCTGTAGGCTGTATACCTCAAATTTCAACACTGTCTACTTTTTTGCTATCCCAATCTTTCGTGAGAATTGGTCGTCATTATTCACTTTCCTTTGATTCCAGCAACATTTGTGAGGGTTCCGTGAGGTTTTGGATAGGCTTTCGTTCTGGAGCTTCATCTTCCTCATTTTTTATATCCCGCTATTTTATGGGAGTTAGCCTTTTGCCCCTTTTGTTATTCTAAGTATTAGGTTGATGCATGAGTTTTTTTCCGTGTTTGATCATTCCGCGTTTTGTTTGCGTGGATGTTGGTGTTTTGTCATCACGTGACGTGTGCATGATACTCTATCACCACACTAGCTACAACTTAATGAATTATTACGAACGATAATAATATGACAAAGTATTAAAAATTATTATATAAGGGGGGAACAAAACAAAGAGGTGGTTCAACTTTCGTTTCGCTTGTGCCCTGACGGAAGTCGAATTCTGCTATACTCTCCCTCCGGGCTCTTCAGTAGAGTAAGGGAGAGTAGAAATGTATGATAACTTTGTATAATAAATAAATAAGTTAAAAAGTGTTGGAAAGATATACAAATGTACAGGAGAATACTGGCAATGGTAGAGGCAATACCCTTATTAAACGTTACAAGTAAAGAAGTTAAGACAAGTAGGCTATGAAAGGTAATATGGTTGCGAAAAATAGGAAGGAGACTTCAGAGGGGACTAAGCTAGTGAGAGTAGTAAGGTAATCTTAAGTGAGTAATGAAATTATACTCGCTGAAAATTAATTAGTTGCTCAACTGATAGTATCATAATGTGTCTAGAACTCTAATAAATGGTTTATAGTTATAAACTTATTTAGCTGAACATTTTATAAGACCCGTAATAAAAACGTCCTTAGTATAGCCCGTTTGGCATGCTTGAAAACCCATAGACCTAAGTCTATTCGAAAAATCCTCCTTATAAGTACACGTCCTGGCGGATCTTAATATGTCTGAATATACCATGCTAATTTCAATACCCTTGGAAACGTTGCCCACCCTGCATTTGCAGGCCACAATGCCGCACAATACCACTGTGACAGAATGTAGCACAGCCTGGTTTTGCTCCATGATTTCCGGAATAAAGGAGGCCCATACCAAGCATGTGGAAATATACGGCGAAAACTCCATCTATTACCGCACATGCAAGGCTTGGTTCGCCGAGTTCAATAAAGGAGACTTTTCTCTCGATGATTCTCCAAGATTGGGTCGGCCGATGGAGTTGGATCCGGAAGTATTACGTCCCACCGTGGAAGAGGACCCGTACCCAACTACCAGAGCAATGACGACCATGCGCGGCTATAATCAATCAACGATTGTACGTAGAATCAAACCGCTCGGCAAGGAAGCAAGCTTGATCGATGGGTCCCACATAAATTGTCCGCTTCTGACCTCCCATGGAGGATAGCCACCTGCAATTCTCTCCTCACTTTCCCAAGAAAGTTTCACTTTCTCGACTATATAGTTGCTGGAGGTTAAAAGGGCCTTCTACTGAAACCTAGTGAGGAAGCGGCGGAGGGTCTACAATGTGGAACAGCCAGAAGCCATTCCAAAGGCCAACCCCAAAAACTATCGCCTGACCTGTTGGTGTCCAGAAGAGGCATTGAGCACTGGGAGCTGATGGAAAAGGGACAGACGATTGACGCTTCCACAAACGTTACCCTGCTGCGGAAATTGGAGAACCATGTCGACCGTACTTATGGATCGGAAGCGGAAATTTACCTCCACCACGTCAACGCCCAATTCACACCGCGTAGCAGACCCAGCACGAGCAGAAGAAGTAAGGATGACTGATTCTCGCATAGCACCCCTAAGCAAAGACTTCGCTGCTTCCAAACACTGGCTGTTCAGCCACATTAAAGAAGAGTAAAGAGTTTGAAAAAATATATAATGTCAGAAAGGCACTCGACATCTTCTTCGAGTCCCAGCCCCAAGGTTTTGTGAGGACAGTCGGGTTGGTTCGCTGTAGAGTTATTAACAAAAATGTCAGGAAAAAAATTATGCATCGACCTCACATTTCCCTGCTCCTCGCGTTTCGAATAGACCATCGATGTCGATTCGAACTCCGCCTGTTCTTATATTCACAGCTCTGTCATGGAAGTTACTCTCTTCCCCTTTTTGTTAATACTAAATACTAATCACAACATCTGCTATGTCTTGAATACACTTTCGGTTACGGATTAGAACTCCACCTGCTTTCTCTTAAAGCATTTCAGGAAAGTCAGTCTCTTTCACTTTCTGGAAATACTAAATTCTAAGCACAACTTGTGTTATGTTTTGCGTACACCTTCGATTACGGAATAGAAATAGGCCTGCTTCTCCTACATAGCATTTCATGATAGTTAGTCTCTTTCCGTTTCTGTTAGTAAAAAATACAAACCACAGCTTCTGTTATGTTTTGAATACACTTCCGATTACGGATTAGAACACAGCTTGCTTTCTCCTACAGCATTTCAGGAAAGTTAGTTTATTTCATTTCCTGTAAATACTAATTACTTTCTAGGTTCTGAGACGTTTTAATTAGGATTTTAGTAACGAATTTGAACTCCATCTACTCATTCCTTTATTGCTATATCATAAAAGCTAGACTCCTTCCCTGTCTGTCGGTTCAAACTACCTTCCCAGGTCCCAAGACTCTTAAACAAGCCTTCAATCTCGAATTTCAACTCCACCTACTTTTTCCTATATAGTGATTTCATGGAAGCTAGTCTCTTTCCCTCTCTGTAAGCACTAACTACATCTCAAGGTGATGAAACGTTTTGAATGGGCTTCCAGTCTCGAGTTTGAACTTCGCCTGCTCTCTATTACATAGCATTTCATGATAGCTAGTCTCTTAACGTTTCTGTTAATACT
>UZAF01018842.1:0-18180 GCA_900617895.1 Haemonchus placei
AAGGTCTACGGGAATAGTATGAAGTCCTACATTACTATTAAGTCCTGGGCAGTCCTGCTCATTCCAAGTGAATACCTAGAGCTGAGTTCCCTTAGTTTCCCGTCAGCTGGACTCGAGCCAATCCTCCCAAACGGTCAATGGAAGGACACAGAGGATTAGAAGTGTAAGGGTAATGGGATGAGCGTAGTCAAGAAGATGAATGGCTGCACAATCTCCATGTCGTCTGCCTCGTTCCCCTCCCTTCTGGATGACGTATTGTGTTGACTCCCTTGGCCAAACGAGGTTATTAGATGGAATCCTTATCTTTGTCTGGTTTCAGATTTCGACCTTCTCGTCCTGACGGAAATCGACAACAAAAAGTGAGAAAAGGTTGGAATTCAAAGGCAAACAAGATTGAAGATTCCATCTAAGAGTCTCGTCTGGGTGATGAAGTTACGACAACATGACTTGCACAAATAATTCATGAGGATCAAAGCCGACGTGAGATAAACTGAGTAAAATAATGTCCCCCAGTAAAATAATGTCCCCCGGCAAACAAGATTGAAGATTCCATCTAAGAGTCTCGTCTGGCTGATGAAATCACGACAACATGACTTGTACAAATAATTCATGAGGATCAAAGCCGACGTGAGATAAACTGAGTAAAATAATGTCCCCCACCCTTTTCCAACCCCTACCTCATATTTAGACCCCTCCTTTAGGTTTGGAAAGCTTTCGGATGTTACAGTTTGTAGGGCACCCCCAGCCCCCTCTCCCCTATCATCTCCCCTGTCCCTAGAGATAAGCAGTAGAAAACAAAGTGTACGTGCACGAAGACAATGTTATCGCTTGAAAGCAAGAGGGTAGACCAGAAGAAGATAGGGGCACGCGTTACGCCTACATGGAATTCCAGTTGCCCCACGTGACAGAGGCATCAGCTTCTTCTCCGTATTCATTTAAGTAATAGTTGAACCAATTTCGAAAACAA
The DNA here is from genome assembly GCA_900617895.1 of Haemonchus placei. NCBI lineage: Eukaryota > Metazoa > Nematoda > Chromadorea > Rhabditida > Trichostrongylidae > Haemonchus > Haemonchus placei. Next base: position 968 of record UZAF01018842.1, read on the forward strand.
GGAGTTCCTCACGATGGCCGCGAGGGGGAAGAGAAGATGAAATTCTATCGTTTTTGAGGACACCAGTGGATTGCAGCTTGCAGCTCAACTCACTTCCTCATACGCTTTTCTTCCTTCGTCTCTTCAATACCGAGAAGAAGTCGTAAGCGTGGCGCAAACCAGTTAACAGAATGAAACCATTCAGCTCCATTCCCCAAGCCCTTAAAATATTACAGCAAAGAGAGCAATGGCGTGAACAGCAATTATTTGCCTCATCACACGCAGCCGAGTATCAATCAAGCATGCATGGAACTTCGATGATAGCGTGAGATAGGATTTCTGGATTTTCCCATCAACAGCTTTCAAATTAAAATTTCTGCTAGTCAGCGTTAGCGAATCCGAAAAATTTCCTGGAATTAAGCTGACAAAAAAGGTTTGGGCCACCTCCTCTCACAAGAGAGTAAACTTCCAAGGGACTGATTCATTCAGAATGGATCATTCGATTGCCGGTTCCTGTCCTAGATTTGAACCCTGGCCATGCGGTCCGTAGCGCTTCCCTTGCTCTTGGTCTGCCTTCTAATAGATGGAAGATGTAGGGCGGCACAAACAAGAATTAGGTCCCAAGACTTGAGAAAAAGAAGTGAAAGTACTTAGAAAAAAGGAAACATAAATAAAATGGAAGTTCTGACTGTTTGTAAACAACCACCGCAACGTTCTTGACCCATATCAACCAAAAACGCCCCGAAATGAGAGGTTTTTCAAGAGATTCGGGCAAAGGAAAGAGCTTGCAGCAGAGAAGAGATTCATAAAGAAGCAATCCGTAATTAGCTCAATCCGAAATCCCATAGCCTCAATCATTTGGCCCGTTGCCCGCTTGAGCCCCCAAACCACAAAAAGCTGTTGCTGACCTAACCTGGCTTTTTGGGGGTAATGCTAGAATAGCACCAACAATCCCAAGACCTTATAAGCCCTGAGTCGAAAGGGCAAGAAATCGCGTCAGCCAGACAAAGAAAAACAATGAAAGACGTTGAAGAGCCAAAGCCTCACGTGGAGAAGTAGCGCGGCCCGCTAGCGTTGTCAGGGTGATCGAAATCTCATAAAGTCTCAGCTTAGCTCCTCGGAAGCCGTCATGGAGTTAGCTCATCGCTGACGCTGGTTGCCTCCAAACGAGTAGGTTTCTGGGCAGAGGGACCTCGTCAACAAACGTAAACCAAAACACGCAGCTTGTGCAAGACGATTTATGGGTTTAGAACGTCTCCGAAGCTCTCGATGGCCTATGCGATGCGGATCTACGATTAAACAGAAGAAAGAAGCTCGAGTGAAGTAGAATCACGTAAAGATCACTGAGGGAATGACCCCAATTTTGTCAGCTTCTCTGTTGAGTGTACCTCAAAGAGCATCTCCGGGAAAATGCCAGTGTGAAGGGCGAGCAAGGTCCGCAAAAAAGCTGCATGGGATAGTTCTCACCCAAATTACAGAAATTTTCCGAATAAACCTTTCTATTTATGGACATGGAACAGCTTTCGCTCACATCGATGATTTGAATTCATCAAACAGGAATCGATTGTCCAAGGGAGAATGAAGAATTCCCATTCGGGCAGATATAGAGCATTTCCCACAGAAACGAACAAATGGTATTAAGAGTGGGATTAAAAATTGAACCGGCCTATGGGGAAGAGGGGCCTAACCGATAGCCACAATACGCCACGAGACTAATCTCGGGAAATCAAAGACCGATTGCATGATTACTCCATAGGATTAACTTAAACTCAGAAAACCCACACATGGCTACAGTCTCCGGGGCCAGATGCCGAAAGCTGGGCTAAAGTCTGAATGACCAGCAAGCTACCTAAAACCTGTTGAACCGCAAATGGTAGAACCAGTCTTAAATACCTTAAGAATTTTGCGTGGAAGCAGGATACATGGCGTATCCTGGTCAGGGAATTCTCGAAAGTCTCACATTCGCAGCTGCCCAATAGAAAATTTTTGTATAATACAAACAAATAAAATAAAAATGAATAATATAAATGAATATTTTAATGCGTTATAATTATGAAATATTTTTTCTTTTAGAAGAGAACCCATTCCATCCCCAAAAATAGAAAACAGCTCTATCACTCCCTGTCCCCAATCCCTACAGTACAAGAAATTATAAAATACCTCTTTGCAGAGAGAAAACCATTTTATTGTTCAGTATAAAAAATGGCGTAATCGAGCTCCTATACACACCGGTCCCACACAGCTGACGTTTTTTGTTACTGCATGAATGGGATTGGGTTGTATTGCATTCTCTCTTGGTAGAGTAGTAAAGTCAGCTGTTCCCGAGTTTATGCTTGATTTAGGCGAAAGAAGATGGAAATGAACGGATGAAAGGATGAAAAACAGCTCGTAAAGCCGCTTTGCTGACAAATACGAGGATGTGCGGAATAATACTTCACCATCTTGCCATAAACACTTGTGAACGACAATAATATGGATGGCCAGAAATAGACGAGCAGAGTGATCATCTTCAACGAGTTAGAGACGCAGAGAATTACTTTAGAGGAAAGAATCAGAGAAGCAGAGAAAGTATGACGTCAAGCCGTCAGCCCACATAGTAGCTGCACTGTCGACAATCGTTGAATGAACAGAGACGACCAGTCGTTGAGGAAAAGGAGATAAGAGGTTGAGTCAGAGATGCAGAGGATAAACATGGCCTGAATCAGAGAAACAGAGTCAATAAACAACAGTACAACACTTAGCAGAAATAAATGACATCGAGGAAAATTAGTTCGGAAAAGTGGGTAGTCCAATGAGTAATTGCCGGTCATTAGATCAACATGCAANAAAGGGTTCGTTTACTGTGTTTATGAACTATAGCCTCTAATAAACTAAACTTCCCAATTCCCATCTATGCGATAGCATTAGCCTCTAGCTTACATTCTGCTCACCGGGTCAGTAACTCCTAAAATGCGCCATGCATATGCTCCACCAGAAATATCGGTGTGCCAAGTGGTAAGGGATGGGACAAGAATAGTGAAGATAGCATACCCTGTAGCTGCGCAATCAGTTGATTCCCTAATGGAAAACCTGTACGATTACGGTAATCCTTTTAGTGGAAATAGGATCAGAAAGAGATCCAACTCTCTTTTGCCTTTCTTCGGTCGTACTCTATCTCTACCCTATTACTCAGGTCTATTCTCTATGAATACTTTGAAGTATTCCTTGAGAGCCACAGGTTATTGATTTATTGATTGATTTGTTATGGCATGGCATAGAAGGGAAACAGCACGATCTGCCAGAACCGGCGCACCACACCTGGCGATGTCGATGAATGTTGCGAAGAAAAGAGAACAAAGAGGGCGGAGTCTGGACGATTATGAATCAGATGTATAGAGCAAACAAAAAACTGTTATCGATTTCGAGAATCACAGGAATTTCCGCTTGGAAACCTTTCAATGAGACTGAAAAGTGAAATGTTCGGAAGAAATCTTTCAAGAAATTACGTCAATGATGACGGAAGTAGATGAAACCTTGGATAGAAGACCTACAGAACGCTGGTTTCTCGTATGAGACGATTGCTGCAATTCCATCGAATCCATGTTCTTCCACAGCGAGTTTGTGCATGGCGCAACCTGGAAAATGCTTATTGAGTGAAGATGCTGTGACCTTTATGTGGCGATAGGAACAAACACGGCATATACGCGAAATAAATACAATCGATTGGCATTGGAAAGAGATAAACTTGTAACGAAGTTCCCTGTTTAGGATCAAATGGTCCTGTGTGGAAGGCTATTACAGTATCCATGACCTAAAGATGGTCGTATGAAGAGCTGTCCTCGGGGGGAGAGAAATTTCGGTCGAGACCCTTTCACCGTTCAACCTGTGGAGATTACTACTTACTTAGAGAAGCAGCAACTTAGTGAAAGTCTCGAAAAGCCTACTGCTATGAGCCTTGCTCTCGACACCTTCTTAGAACAGCCCTGCAGACTGAATGGTCTTTGAATACGTGGGTAATTGTTGAAGAGCTCAGTTTTCTATCCACTCTATCAGAACAGCCTTTTCAAGCAGCAATAGAATCAGACGAATGAGGAAATTCAATTTTCTCGTTGAAGTGAGGATTTGAACTAGCCAGGATGGAACATCAGAGACCGCTACCGATCCGATTAGTATGGATTGTCCCTTGCTGCACAATACTGACATCGAAGTTCTGCTGCCCCGAATGGTGGTATATGTATTGTATGTTTGAGAATCTGAGAAAAACCAGTATCAACCAACCAAATGCATGTGACATAAAAGGTTCCGAGTGTGGGGAAAAACCCCTCTTACTGAATTCCTCGAAACCAGTTTGAAAATGCTGTATTTAATTCTACCCCGGTTTTTCAGCCCATTTTCCGTTTTGATTGTTTCCGATATGACAAACACTTCTGTTCATATAAGATAAATGTAGAGGAATTGCCTTTTTTAATACACAAACTCAGTTCGGATACGCCGTGCACTAGGTCTCATCTTGGAAATTCAAAGGCGATGAAAACTGAGGGAACCAGTGACCAAGCCCAGTGAACTGCACAACTTGGTAGTGACCTCCTACCTTTCCCATGCTTCCTGTAATGGAGGAGGGAAGAGAATGGCCAGAAAACGAGCGAAAATGAGTTCAACCTGAATTTCCAGATATTTCAATTTTTCATCTTTTTTTCTGTTTCTACTGCTGCTAAAAAGGGTTTCAGCAATTGAGAGCATATTTGGTCTTTCTGGTCCGCAGGACTAATCGTAAGAGTTCAAAGAATGAAACCATTCTCTGCCCGATTCTTTCCTTTTTCCAGAATTACTCATAACCCATTGGAATGCATTGCGTTCCACTGTCTTCGAATTATTTATACCATGCATTAAATGATAAATAAATAAACAATAAATCCGATGGGAAATGAAATTGATAGGAGACGGAAGAAGCAGGAAATGTCCCAATGGAAGATTCATTCAAAAGAATTCCTTCGGCCGGCCATCTACGTACGACACCTTCCGTACCTACCCTACAGCCCTCCCCCCCCCCCCCCCCTTCCCCAGCCCTTCCGATCCTTTTATACCCTTTATAACCCACAAGTGGAATTCATAGATTGGCTTCTGGCCACCAAAGGAGACCAGCTAAGCTAGTCCAATAGGCTCGTGGTGTAATGGATAAGCACACTGGCCAGGAAAACGTAAACTGTGGCTCGTACCCGGGAGGAAGCGATACCCTTCACCCACGACCAGTGTCCTGTCGAATGCTAGGCAGAAAATCATACTAGGACATATCGAATAGTGTGGATCTCTTGGCCCCGCTGAGACTACGAAGCCACAGGGTCTGAACGGCCAAAGATCATGCTTGTTACCGTAGCACATGCTGCTCTATGACATTACACCTACTCGGCTAGTCACACAACATCCAAGGGATAGATAATTCCCCCCTCTCGACAAACTTGATCGCTCTGACGACATTACGGCGGCAACGGAAGCGTGCTGCTGCTGCTGCTGCTGCTCGGAGAGGCTTCACCAAGAAGGCGATATGTAAAAAGGGCATAAGTCATTGGTGCACTGCAGCGAGGAGCTTCTCGCGTTGAAATCGTCTCGGAGTAATCTATTAGAATACATCCCAAGGGTATAGAAATCTCTAGGAAAGAAGCCAGTCTATGATTGATAACCACGTTCAGAACCAGGCTGGATTTCCAGCAGTGTAAAGCGATTAGCACCACCTTCCACAAACTACAGTAGTTCTGCTAGTTGTCAGACAGGCAGGAAACCTGCCTGAATCATTATGTCACTTGGGATTTATAGTCTGACGTTGGAATGACAAAGGGCAGCTAGTGAAGACAGTTCAGTGAATTCCACATTCTATGAATTCCATATTTTTTTGGGATTTCCATCGTTGAAGGTAGGCGACCGGTGTGTGAGGTGGGAGAAAGTCTACGTGGGAGAAAGTCGAGCTTCGGCTTTCGTTTCACGAACTTTACAAGAACCAATCTACGTCTACAGTTCGTAAGGGAAACTGTAGACGTAAACCACCTGGGAAGCAGTCAGAAAATGAACAGCAATGGGTTATTACTTCTCCACAGCTCATTCCACGAATCTGTGTCTCTCCCCACTCCCATACCCCTTACCCTTCCTCCCCCTCCCCCTTCGAGATAGAGTGGTGCGCCTGATTCGGTATTCTGTAGTAATATTCGGAGTATCAGTTAAAGGTTGAAAGAAGGCCGGTAAGGTTCTATGAGGCTAGGTAAAGCCCAAGGAGGGCTAAGAAACCATCCACTGGGAAGTGAAAGTTATGCCGAAGAGAATTGAGGATAGTCGAATAACAAGAAAGAAACCTAAATAAAGATGTATAGAGGGAAAAACATTCAAAGAAGATATCCCAGCAAAGAGGCCTGACGGAATATGGAGACCAAAAGGAAGGGTTATAAAACGAGCTACTCAAAGTCATTAATACCTAACAAAATCTCACTCTGTTACAAGAAAGACCATATTGCGGTGGTTTCTTATATTCCAGGATCCCTAACGCATCCATAAGAAACAAATATTTACAGATTCCTTCCTTGCATTCCAGACGTGACCTTTTTGATTTGTGTATGTTGCATAGGGTTCTTACTTCTAAAGCTGTAATTGATTTTCCACGATTCTATGATCTCATCCCATCCAAAACCAGGGGTGGAGAACTCAAATTATCCTTTCATAGGCCTAAAACTACAATTAGACGGAATTTTTTTACTATTAGGGCTGGACTATCTTTTTTGCGTATCAATAAATCTATATCCATCCGCAGCTCTAGTGCTTCTTTCAAACGGTCCGCAGCAAACTTTATATTACAAGCGTAGGTGTCAAGTTTCTTGTTTTGTTAAGAATTGTTGTTGAGTTTCATTTACGGTTGTTTCGCATTTATATTTTCTCACGCTGTCTTATATAGCGTATGAAATAAATAAAAATAAAAAATTATTATTGGCGTTGGGGCGTGGCCAAATACGTTTTGGCAAGCACGTGTTCGGAGCAGGTGGGCTGTGTGTATCAACACATGCTACGGGGGCGCTTTTTTGTATAATTTTGCTCCACCAAATTTTGCTCGGTTTCTAAACTATCGTTAGGAAGGATCCGAGTAATTTTTGCTGATATGTTCCTATTTATTGGGCTACTACTTCATATGGTCACCTCATACATCAGAAATAAAATTTGAAAAATAGCTTAAAAATGAAATTTTTTGAAAAATTAAGAAAAGATCTTCCTGTACGTGCTTCTCCCTATTGAATAAGTCCTAAGACTTCATGAGTCAATGATTATACAAAAAGAGACATCAATCATCTGTTTACCCAATTGTTTATTTATCCGCTATTTCAAATTTGCATATTGTTTATCTATTTGCCATATGTACTGTTTATATTTATCATACCAATTCAATTAAAGATCTATCATTTCTCTAAAAAATAGTATTTCCTTAGATAGAAAATAGAGAGTACGCATAGTTAACCTTACATAGTTAACCTTACAAAAGCCTTCTCACCCAAAAGAAAGTGGAATGCGCGGCGTAATCTGACCTGACCAACGATTGCCACTTACTATCACTTAGTTACTTTTACTTTCGACCATGAATCGATAGATCCAAAAAGAACCTAGACGCCGGTGGGTGGTCTGGCCATATTGTTCGGTATAAGGCGATTCTTGACTGCGCAATCTTGAAGAATGCCATTCTTCGGCTCCAGGAACCGGTTATCAGCCGGCCACAATAAGTCGCCGTATTGCCCACGAAAGTAAAAGTCTGTCAATACCTCTGAAAGGGACTCTTTGAAGGTCACAACAGTCACCTGGGAGACATCATGAAGGTAGAAAATCAAAAAATTTCCCCGAGCTACAAAGAAAATGTTACAAACGGTGATGAATGGCCACAAAGAAAAAAATTTACTGCCATGGCCGATCGCCGAAACACCTGATCGACTCCGGGCAGGAAGAGGCATGTGGTCTGGCAGTGAGGAGCACAGCATCAATTGATCACACACAGGGACACAAAACCAAAATGGGGCGGGGCGCCAAGAAAAAGTCCTCGGCGTCCAAAAGGAACCGGGAATCGAAGTAAAAAACCGCCCGAAGAACTCAATTGTGAGGTTTGTTCAAAATCACCGTATTAGGCAATCACTTTCCTCAGAGTACGAGAAAAAAAGGCATCAAAGAACGTTGAATGCGGTCAGAACGAGTACCCCCACACAGCTGCCGAAAAAGGGTGCAGTGCCAAGACGTAGTTTGGTAGTCTAGGACAGATCGACTTCCTACGCCGAGTCCAAAGACATAGATCTCTAAATGGTCTCAGAAACGGGGTTCAAGAGCGATAATAATTCTTGAATCGTTGAAGTGGTAGAGCATCAGTTTCCTTAAAGATAGGGGGTATGGGTAAACCATGATAGCCCTTCGGGATAGGAATGGCCCCCGTAGCCTGAGATTTATGATTCTCTGGATGGGTTTTGAGCTATGATTTATATACATGATAGAATGTGGACTGGACCATAAAGTTCTGTAGATGGAGGCTGAGATCTGGTTTATGAGACAGACAATCTCCTTTCAGAATGCGCCATGCACCTGACCTCTCCGAAAAAGACCCACACTCGTAATGGCATTCAAATGCTTAGTAGACATAAACAAATGTAGACCAATTTACGATTCCTCCCTTCCTTTAAAATTACGAGGAAAATTTTTGGCGTCAATCAATCTTGTTTTGGAATGCGCCCCGCATTCAACTTTCATTCAAAGTCACAGTGACGGTTTCAATGCGTATGCAGCTTATTCAACGATTTGCGGTGACAACCCACTGTCGATGTCAGGGTTTTCATCGTTCCAAACGAATCTGCTGGTACATACTTAGCGATCTTGGAGGAATAAAAGGCTTGGCTGACATGGGCTTGGATAAATTTGGGATTCGGTCTCGTGAGCATACATACGTGTGGGAGTGCGCCACTTGGCACTACACCACATCCACTTTACCATATCTGGTGGCATGGTATAAGCTGACAAACTCAACAGAATGTAAACATTCTGTTAATCTAGAGGAATCGCTGTCAGAACATTCACATGGTAACGGATTCACTAGCCATTTACCCAGTCCCTATCAAATTATGGGTCATACGAGCATAATGCATTCATTGTTGTGGAGTTGTTATGATATACTACAATCGTTTTTTATTTGTATTGTATTTCATAGAAATATTTTTTCGTCCCATACTGAACAAACATCAACCTGGAATTCTCACTGGAATGTACATGGGCTTAATTCTGCGATCCTATCCTAGTCACCCATGCAATCATGGCACCTTTAGTTAAAGGACTAATCAAATTTCAGAGAAAAAGCAAAAATAAATTTTAAAAAATTATTGACTAATTTTTTAAAAGGGCTAAAAACTAAGAACAAACACGGAAGACTCGTTTCTGTTGTGGCACGAAAAGGTTAGGTACATTACTGCAGCGGTGAGTGCTAAAAGGTGGCACTTAGTCGGAACGTAACCAATTATTGGCCAACCGACCAAAGTTCAGAGTAGAAGCTAATAGCTGCTGATGGCAAGTGTAAATAACTGCAAGAGTAAAAGAGCGTATTAGTCGTGAAGGTCAAATACATTAGGAATCACTGCTCTAGGAGGCCTTGCTGCAAATGAATTACTGCAACAGATCAGAAACCAGTTATAGACCTCATCAGTAGTGGGTTCTGCTTAGTCATCCACTGGTTATTTAGGCCACATTAGGGTAATTTCCCTGAAAAAACTACTCGAAATTGACAAGTGGGTGATTATGACAACACCGTTCTACGGAAATGTCACTGAATAGCGGAAACCTGTGATGAAATCAGAAAAATGTTTTGACTGCCCAGGACGATGACGCATAGACATCGCGGCATACCGTTCAGGAATACCCAGTACAGTCAACAGCACCCACCAGAAAAACCGCCATTATTTCTGCAAACGGGAACTCTCACGTGCTGTTGTCAGGAGGAGTCCCACCAATTGTAATGGGAAAGATAAGAGTCGAAGGAATGAATCTACCGTGTCTATGATCGGGATCCTTTATGAAGCCGACGTAGGATCCCACCAGCAGCAGCCTGGATGGGTAAATGAGCATCCATGTCAAGTCCACAAGAGTTTTAGGGGGAACAAATCATTTGCTGGCAAAGAAAAATTCCCCGGAGACTTGCTTAACGCCTTTACAAAAACTCTTTGGACCAAATGGAAGAACCTCGGTGCATGAGATTTTTGCTAGAGATGGATAGCCCGTTGGGTACTTTTATACTCGGCGAGCGGCAATGGGCAAGAGTTGACGAATAGACAAATCGATGTAGAAGTCAGCATTTCACAGTTCATCGTTCCTCTGGGTCTGATAAGTGCTGCTGTTCGGCTGGTCAGTACCAGTCAGCCGACCTAGAGCAGTTTAGGACTCGTTTAGCCAGAGCGAGTATTGGTCCCCGATCTGATACTGTCATAGTACCCCCTTGATGTCGTGGGCGTTAGAACTAGCTACTTTACGAGTGAGATTGAGCTCACGTAAGGGAAGTAGGAGGTTACCAAAGAGCAATCAGAGAAGATCACGGAGGGGATCTAGCTCTTTTAAAGGAAATCGCTATGAATGCAAAACCCTAGCGTGACGCAGCGCTGAAGGGCGCTGCTGTCGCATACACACTACCAGCTGTTTGGTGGTTCAGTCTGCATCTTTGAATTTTCGAGCCATCCCTTCCTTTTCAGTTAACTGGCAACGGACCAAGATACAAAGGTTGGAAAATACGATTCAAAGCATATGTCCTCACTTTTAGTCCACAACGGCTGAAAGTTTTATGGGCAGATACGGAAGCGGAGACCCGTGGAGTACTATGACGGAAAAAAGTAAAACTTTCTATGGAACGGTGCAGCTAAATTCCGGCAAAGCACATTTTCTTAACAAAGTGTCGCCAGAGTTCAAGTCAACGCGATTAACTCCACATAGTGCAGAAAAGAAGCTTTTTACTATTGGTTTAACCGTTTCGATCTTGTTCTACCTTTCCCGTATCATTTCTCTGATTCTTCAATTACCTATGGGACGCGCCTTTTCGGTTCTTCGATATGCTGCGGTGGAAAAGGGAAGCAAAATGTCGAAAGGGAAGTGTAAGGTGCCTAGCAAGTTTCATCCATACGTAATTACGTCAAAAGATGCGATATAAACGAAAAAATAAGCGAAAAAATGATGAATGGCTAGTCACATTGATTAATTTCACAGAATCTTGAAACCAAAATGTCAGAATCTACCGCAGCCAACGTGGAAATGGTCTAGTGATAATCGACGCTGTCAAAGTATGCATGGTCGTAGGACTGGAGCCTATTTGGGACCTGAAGTTTCCTGTGAAGACTAAATAAAGGGTATCAAAAGGATCAAATCTTGGCAACAATCAACTTTTTTCTTGAGATACAATTTTCATTCAGCATCCTATCTCGAATTCTTACTTAGCGTTCTTAAATCGCTTGAGGTGGCCAGCCGATGTACAAGTCAGTGCTTTTATCTCACCAGACGAACCTGGCACCAACTGACCTACCGTAGAGGGACGGAAAACTTGGTTGGCCTGGGCGGGTATCGATCCGAGATTGGGCCCTGAATCACGCGTTTGATAGGGCGCCAGATGTCACTACATCACCTCCGACCACTTACATAAGTAAACAAATAAATACGGCCTAGAGCATGAAAAGAACTGGAACGAGTACGACTATGAATATGATAACTATGTATAAATATGTATATGTATATACAGTATCTATCAAGTGAAACGAACATCGGGAGGGCCGCCAGCACAATAGTCAGTTTTCTTAACGGAAGCTCTGATCGAAGGGAATGCCGTACTTCGTGCCCCTAAAACGAAGACGATCCACTGGACCACTATGGCTCGCCACAGGGACGAATGGAGACGTTACTGGCGCCCGCTCGAGGAAGTCGATGATCAACGGGACGACAGGTGAGGTTTGATACAATGGGGAGAGAGATCAATAACAAGCAAGTGTTGCATCAAAGGCAAAATTCCGTCGGAGATGTAAAGCAACAAAATATTGACTGATCGGGAAGTAAATACGATGAGACCTAGCAAATTTGTTCAGTCGAAATGCCACTACCTAAGGAAATTCATTAGAGCGGAGATCGAATTGGGCAGCTGGTTGGGCATGTGCGAACAGCGGTGACGTCTACTGCCATTGCATTACACTGCCGCCATCACTTGGTAGAAACTCGTGACGCGGAAGAAGAACTCAATGTAAAAATAGATTTTACCGAAAGAAGTAAATTAATCGAAAGCCACATGCCTTCCACTCCAAAAGACGGGGGATGTTACTACGTGACGGAAATGGTCGATGATGATTCAAGCCGGCTGTGGGTCCCCGCAACCACCGCTGGCTGGCTACGTAATGGCACACACCGGAAATGCATAACAGCTGTTCAAGAGTTTATTCCTCCCGTTTTTCTCTGCCCCCTGCGACCTCTGAAGTGTCTCAGAAGTATTGAGAAAGAAATCGCATAAATGCTTCTTTGAGATGACCTTGGAATAGATCGCATATGGCAAGAATATGTTGCTCATTTGGATGCGCCATGCACTCGGAGTCACGATGGCTTTTACTTATTTATTCATGCGGTTTATACCAACATAGATCGGTAATTTATGCAGAAAGGCTAGACCATGTAAACAGAATGAATGAGCGGAAGGAACCAAAATAAGCTCAGGAATGACTGGAAGTTTCAAGTCAAAGAAACGATCTTTAAAGAAAGCAAATCGAAGGAAAGGAGAGGAAATTGTTGGTAAACAATAATAGAATTCCACTAAAGAATTAGAATGATGTGGGTAAGTACTTTTTACAACATTTTTTTATAATTTCCACCTGAAGAGAACTATTATAGAACTCGTAAGGGCAGTCTGTATCAGAAAAACTATTCCGTTAGTGATTATTCTTTTTTGCGTAGGTGGTGTAGCGGCAAGTAGGGCATTTAACACACGCATGGTTCGCGGATCAAGTCCTAGCCTATGCTTGAGCCAAAAGAGCTTTACAACCTTCCGGAAAAACAGACTGGAATTTCGTTATCATTTCAGTTCCTTATTTCCTCCTGAATGGGGGGGGGGGGTGCTCCAACATAATCGCGCCTCCATCAATACAACCACAACCCTCTCCTATTTCGGTGACTCAGTAGGGTAATAGACACCTGGATCAAGGACAACCATATTGGCATCAATACCCAAAACCAGAAAAGTCCCGTACAACATCCCATTACCATGCAAACACTTCCCGAATGGGATTGGTGTGTCTGGATGGCACGTTCCGACAAATAAATGAGGACAAAAAGCGGTCGTGACAGAGGAAACAACCGTTGTAAAATTACGTCAGACCGCAGTTATTCGTTGGCCGCAAGCCAAATAGCTTCGTTCGTAGCTCTCAAATTACTTATCCCGTCCTAGTCGTCACGTGTTCAAAGGACAATGGGGAAGGATGACATCTGGCAATGATGACCTCTTCAATATACGCCATACACCCAATTTTTAACCAAAAAATCAGTAGCCAGTTGTGAAGGGACGTGAGGTAAAGCTCGTAGAAGGATAGTGAGCCTGGAAGGCTATACGGTGAGCTTCACAACGTTTCAGCTTAGCNTGAGGCAGTTTTTTCTTCCACCCATGAGAGTTGGATAGATCTATGGTGACTTTTAACCAAGAATAACTGGAGATAGATGTGATATTTTACCATTACTAATAAGCATTTGGGCGGATGTGGTGTAGTGGCAAGTGGCGCACTATGTCACACGCACGGTCAGGGGTTCGATTCCCGGCTCGAAATCCTCCGCCTAAGCCAACCAAGCCTTCCATCCCTCCGGGATCGGTTATTTGGTACCAGACTCGCCTGGGAGGATAAAAGCACTGACTTGTACATCGGCTGGCCACCGCAAGTCATTGTATAGGCCATATACGCATTCAATATGCCACTACGATTCTGAATGGAGGTCGAGTGCGGGGCGCATTCCTCGGATGGGATTGATTAACGCCAAAACGTTATCCTTTTATTCTAATAAGCATTCTAACTCTCAAAATCTCCTCCCCATTCTTATGCCACCACGAAATCATCAGAATCTCCATGGGAAGTCTCTATTACCCATGGTAAGTGTAGTAAGTAAAGCTAAGAATAGGTTACTCGAAAACTCGATGGCATAATGGATAAGAATTAAATCAGAAAACCCCACAAGCGAGTTCAAATTTGCAGTTGAACTTCACCACTTTGAATGTTTTCACCTTGGCCATAACCCTGAAGCTGTATTGACATTGCAATCCTACAGTACTCTAAAGAATGTTTGGAGAATGAGTTAATGTACCGGTAAAACCTCATTGCCTTCAGTGATGAAACCGGTTCTCAATTCAGCCGTTGTGTTCAAAAGTAGGGAAAAACCAGTTAAACACCAGTCACCCTGGAACAAAGGGCATTTGGCAATGTGCCAAACAGAAATGACTCATTGCCATGGCCTTTAATGGTATTCTAAAAAAGTTCCCTAACTGCAGGGTTGAAGAAATACAGTGTACTCCGAATTTCACTTCATTTCTGCCTAAACGGGATTTCCCTACCGCCGAAGTCGAACCTCCAACAACACTGGAACAATTAACTCGAGATTCTAAAAAGAGGGAGATCCAGGCCATTCGGGTGTACGCTGCGCCAATCCGTTTTTCCTTTGGTTTTTCTCTGAATTCAATTTGATTTTAGAATTGTTTCGGGTTTCTTTCTTCTTTGGTGGCCTTCGAACAAGGCCAAAAGTGAACCAAAATAATTTTTCGAAAATTCACATCGGTATTAAATTTTAAAATGAGGGTCGGAGCTGTGCAGTCTGCAGTTCGAAAAAGAAATTTCCAGTCTCGAATATACGGTTCTTCGGAGGGTGACTGAGAGTATGATTTACAGCATGGTATCATAATTGTCTTGAAGGAATTCACTGGGGAACTCAATATCGGCCAGTTTTCCCCACATCAGAATGAGAGAGAACAAGTATGAGGCCTCGTTCAGAACACATAATTCTTAGATGATTAAGGGTTCCAAAATTGTCGAGAAATTGAAAGGAAAATTTCAAACGGGTCAGGACCCAGGAAAGAAAAAAGAGGTGTCAGTACTGGTAGCCGTCCGTCCTCGCATCATCTTTATGATATTGTGCCCCTTCCCTACATCAAAGAGTGAGAATACTCCGTCTGAATGGAAAGCAATAATGCAGAGAGCGGGGAAGACCGTCACAGGGAAGCGTGGAAACGTGGAAACGAAAATGGTGCAGTAAAGTGCATGTTGTATTCTAGTTCTGGTTGTGTTTCTTCCAAATACACCCCCTCAAAGCCGTTTAGAATGAAGTGACGATGACGTAAAAGGTGACGGCATATGAAGCGTTTCCATCAAGCGTATGTAACATTTATATTCAATGATGCGGCCCATCGGCTCTTCTAGGATCCCCTCTGTAATTGTGTGCGGCCGGCCAGGTTACCGTCAAGTAGGATTTTTCGTAGGTAATAAGAGACTGGGAGAACGAGCTGAAGCAGAGCCATGTGACTCAATATCTTTTGTATGGTCCGGAGACCGAATCCCTGATCGATACGTGCCCAAGAACTAGGCCAGCTGAGCCCTACATTCTTTCAGAGTCGATTACTGGGTATTAGAATCGTCTGGGAAGATAAAAGCATTCACTTGAATATCAGCTGGCCACCATGAGGTAGGTATGGGCCACATAGGTAATGAAAAGCCCCCAGTACTTGAGTCGAATGTGGAAGCGCAACACCAGATCATTGGATGGCACCATTCCTCTTACCCCCCTGATCACCGTAAAGCAATATGATTGATACTTGGCGTACAACCGAAGTACGCGATCTTCGATCCCACTTGAAAAGTGTAGATTTCCATTTATGTGCCCCATTCCGACGCCATTCCCTCCTCATGTGGGCACATCATGTCTACGGTATCACACTGTTTCACCAGAAACAATCCTTTCAGTTACCTTACTTGCTCCAAGGTCTGGAGAAGCTCCCAAAAGATCCAATCAAATCAGGAGTACGCCATGCATCCAGTCTCTACTCAATATAGAAACCAAGTCATTTGATATGAATGTGGCCTGAACATTCGAGATGGAGATAGAGGTCATACTGAACATGTGCTACTAGTGTACTACAAACCATGAAACCCGATGAGGATCTTGAAATGACCATTGGTCACTCAGGGAGGGGAATGAAATTCGAGAACACTTCAGGGACAGCCATACACTCTCAAGAGGGCATCGCTATCGTTGTTATGTGGACAACGTACTTTTGAAAAAGAAAGGAGAAACGGTGAAGTATAGAAAATGCTGTCCAAAGGGGTTTGAAGTGAGCATAGAATGACTTGAAGACTCGCAAGGAAATGAAAAAATAGGGATGAAAAACAGTAAAAAAAAATTGAAAATGGCCGATCGCCAAAAAGAAGTCAAGGATATCATGCCCGAAAAATTTGGCAAACTACAGATGGGTCAAGTCTCCGTGGAGCTTCCAATAGTTTGTCTGCTGTGAATTCTGGCCACGCCCCTGTGATTCTTCAGTCTTCTTTTTCTTCGGAAAATTGGATCCCTTAGAATACATATGGTCTCCTGCAGCGACAGCAAACTGAGATAAAAAACGTTCATCACCTCTGTGAATGATGCCATTAAGGTTGCAGGGCATGGCATGAGCCAAAAATGAAAGTACCGAAGGAGTAAACTATGATCCCAGGCTAGAGGAAGGTTTAAAAGGTTGCTTTTCAATATTTAAGCTCCTTCCCCACCCCTTCTCTCTACCTCTTGAACTTCCCGAATTTCTAGCTTTCTTCTTTCCTTAACCTTATGCTATGTAGGTTTTCTCTTCCACTTCGGTTACTTTAATACCTTGAGCACACATCGTGTGCGTCATATCCTTTACGAAATCTATTACGAAATCACGGAATTTTCAAAAAAAAAAGCTACAAAAAAACTTTGACTTATTTATTGATCAGGGAAAAACAGTTGAAAGTTTACCCCAAGACTCTCCGATTAATTTTCATCATAAGTCATGAATAAATCAGTAATTCATAGAAATTTCAATACAATCCTTTAAAGGCACAGTGTTTCCAAAGAAAAAAAAAGGCTTCGAAAAACCGTTAAAAAGGGGGCTGGACGAGAATGAAACCAGAAAAATGAGGAAGAGTGGGGCGTCCGGACGAGCTAAACAGTGTGTTTCACTCCGCGCGTGTGGGTCCTGGTGCGAA
>UZAF01018843.1:9103-26691 GCA_900617895.1 Haemonchus placei
GCCTGTCGCTTATGGGCGTGAACCTCACTTCACGGGCTAGCGGTTGTCTTACAACGAAAGCTACACCACGGTGGGCAGTTTTGGCACCAGAGTGGAATAGAATCGTACCTGACGGTAATTCATAGCTTCCGCTGTACGGTATCCTGGCCTCTGTTAGTCCGAGTATATCGCATTTGATCTTCTCCATGGCATTGTCAAGTTCGACTTGGCGTGCTGCTGTTGAAATAGATCGGCTGGTTATTGTTCCGATGAAGAGACGTCCAATACGGATGGCCATGAGGTTGGGCGATAGTCTGCCGTGGGGCCCAATCACTTCTGGCAGACGATACTGGGCCCCGGGTAGGAAGGTGGCTGGAGAGGTGGAAGAAACCGACCGGCTGCCACCACGGAAGCAACAAGAATTCTGAGCACAATTACGGGCTAACCCCTTATCGCGCTCCAGCGCTCGATGTTGAAATAAGCGGAGGTCTCCTAACTACATAATTACCTCCGATTTTCGTACAGACATACCTAGCACGATGCCAGTACAGATCGAAATTACAGTTCTGAAGTAACCACTTCACTCCACATCACTCACTTCGCTCCGCTGTACTCACTCTAGTCCATTAACTACTAACTGCTCCACCCTCCAAGTTACTGCTTCATATATAAGAAAGAAACGTAGAATACAGCTATGTTTCCATATCAGTGCCTTCGTCGTAATCATAAATTCAGGGACGGGCGTACAGACAGACCGACAAACACACAAAGCGACACGCCAACTGCTTTATGCTGCTGCTTTATGAATGAGAGAAGGAAGAGACTTCGATAATGTGACTCAGTATCTCTGCTAAGAATTGTGGTATCGAGTAATATGAGTTCAGAAGAGTTCCTACCTACGGATACGCGTCTTGTTCGCACTGGCAGCTCAAATTTCAAAGTAGTCAAGAGATATGGGTCTGGTAACTTATCCCCGAACGACGTATCGTGCTCTTCACACGCGATCACGCGTTGTGAAGGGCAAGATTCGTATTCGCAATGGAAGGATTCGGAGAATCGCCGCGGAGTCGCTGCAGCAGGCCGTGGGAAGTCGAGGAGACGTTCCGTCACCCAAGAGATATAGACCCAGCTATTCTATCCACTTGGGAGATGCACAATAATGCGATCAATACCGGCATTCGTTTGCAGTTGTACTGAAATTAAAACTGTGCTTTTTTGATATTGCCCATAATGAAAGAGGCAGAAAAGATCCAGCAGAGTGAATCACAAATCAAAGTTATCCTATATTATCCCTTATAGGTGGACAGTTTGCTTACATAAAACTCCGAACCTCACCTATAACAGATCGCTGTAGTAATAGCATTGCAGCGTAGCGAAAGTTTTGAAGTCACGAAAGTATTTTTCGAGTAGGTTTACCACCTCGCACGACGTTGCTACTAAATTGAAACACCGCAGTGATTGGTAGACTATAATCACTGCTTATCTGTATGAAAGGTATCTACCATTATCTGTTCATTATCTGTTTGTGATATTTGTATGTTGGTCTCTGTACTCATGAGGCAATACGCACGCCCATTTGATGGTTTTTGTGAGGCTTTCGGGGCGTAAAAATTCGTTTTCGACGAAAAGTTTTAGTGGGACGGGGTGGCCCCACGGGGCTTCGCGTCTTTGACGCTGAAAGCTATAGGCCTATCCTGGTGCTTAGGAACGAATCTGAACTATGTAGTGAAATAGAAGATAAAGGTTTTCGCCTAAGCCTAAGGAGGGAAGGAACACCGGGTTGGGTGAGGTGCCATTCCGTGCAAAAAGCGAACGAGGGATTGTTCAGTAAGGTACTGTTTCGCGGAAAGAGCACAATGGGACGCGGAAACGCTTCCCTCCAGCCGTACTGCACACTCATATGCTGTATAGTTTCTGTCAAAGGGCAAAGCTTGTGTAGTGTGAAGTGGCGCCCTAACACACACGCATGGTCACGGGTCCGATTCCCGGATCGACATCCGCCCAGGCCAACCGAGTCTTCCATCGCTCCGGATTCGGTTAATTGGTGCCAGNGGCCACAGACGCATTCAATACGCCTCTACGATTCTCAATGGAAGTCGGATGCGGGGCGCACCCCTCATTGTCGGACGGGATAGATCAACTGCCAGAGAGTTTATCTTTATCCTAACCCAGAAAGTACTGAATTTTCTCGGTGATCTTTTCAATAAGAAACATAGACGTTCATCATGGTAGGATAAAACTACTAAAAAGTAAAAGACCAATAGAAGTCATAACTAAACACTGGAACAAAATCATGTACACTGGAATTATATTGGTAAACAGCTACTTTACAACAATATCTTAGTTGTTCACTTTGGGAAAATGATAATTATTCAAATCAAGAACAAACAGAAGAGACCCGAGAAATATTATGCCGTCAAGTTGACGTCCATAACCCGTCATAACAGTTCTTGAAGTCCACAATTGCATAAAAATCGGTGAAATGATTTTGTGGTGGGACGTAGCAATGCCAATAGTTATACCGAAAGGGTGTTTGGACGGGAATACAGACATGGACAAGTACGTCAAGTTCCCCTCCTGATAAGAACCGTTTTCCACTATTGCCATGGGTGGATGCCAAAACGATCAGCTGATTCAATTTTCCGGTACAGCATCTTCAAAGGTATCAAAACAAGGCCACTTTTCAGTGTTATATTCAAGGAAGACTCTTTTTGAGCCCACGTTGCAGTTACGTAGGCGGTTTTTAAACCCAACAACTCCCCTTGTGGGATTCTTGGAGACCAAAGATTCGCCCTAGTAGAAGATTCCAGAAACCGTTGTTATCAAAAATTGTGCCTTCGAAAAGTCTTATGCGTATAAAGTTTTGGCTGCTGCCAAATATTATAAGTTCAGTCTTCAATGCCCTAGTTCATTTTCTTACTCGCAAGTCCCATCACGAAATCAAATCATCGGTTGGGTCGTGTGCTCTTGGCCTTCTCTAAGCAGACAATTTTCCTACACAAAACACGATTCCATTAACGGTAACATTTGTTCGACGAGGTTTCTTTGCACAAATTGAAGTGTCAGCATAGCAGCGGCAGTGGCCAACAGAAACAAGTAGTGCATTCCTGAAAGAAGAGACTGAAACGTACGGTCAGAATTCATAATGACTCCAGTAATAACGGAGTAAAAGCTATTTGTTGTTACGCGTATATGTTGATGTGTTTATGCCTCTGTTTACTTGTTTGTTAGCTAATTTGTTCGTGTATGTTAACCAAATACTTATACTTCTTTTGCTAAGAACCCAGGTTTTAAAAGTTGGAAGCGACGGGTGTCCCGACGACGTGCGATGGGAGATGGCACGAACTTGATGTCAAGAGGAAGTGGAAGGTACGAACCACCGCATCCATTGTGCACTTCATTTTAGTAGTGAAACCTCAGTATTCTGGTGTCTAATGTGTTTGTCGGTATGAAGATCATTAGTAAGGGGAGATAAGAACTAATAAGGGACCAAAAAGGCAAGAGCTTCTGTCTCAGTTACACCCTCTGTGTTCCACTCCACACTCTCTAAAGTTGTGTAAACCTTGCAGTCAATTCGCGGAGTGAAAAAAATTAAAAACGTTTTTGAGTTCATAAAAGCATAGCAGGCAAAAATAGAAACATTGCCTGGGAAGGGATGCTAAGTAAATGAGAAAGTAAACAGGAGCCGAGGAAAAGTTGAATCAATTCAATCTAAAGAAAGAAGTTACGATTCCCTGAAATGCAGGGAAGCAGGCTTTGTTCGGGCCATCCGAGTCGTGGTATGAATAGGCCCTGTCGTCACCACAGATCAAAACAGAATATCGGCAGCGGTTCCTCATGACGAACTGCGAAAACCCACATCTTTCGCTCGATGTTATTGGAGATAGGATGTGGATCCACTTACATCAGTCCGCTTGACCCCGTGTCATAAGGACTAATAAGGGACCAAAAAGGCAAGAGCTTCTGTCTCAGTTACACCCTCTGTGTTCCACTCCACACTTTCTAAAGTTGTGTAAACCTTGCAGTCAATTCACAGAGTGAAAAAATTAAAAACGTTTTTGAGTTCATAAAAGCATAGCAGGCAAAAATAGAAACATAGCCCGGGAAGGGATGCTAAGTAAACGAGAATGTGAGCAGGAGCAGAGGAAAAGTTGAATCAGTTCAATCTAATGAAAGAAGTTACGATTCCCTAAAATGCAGGGAAGCAGGCTTTGTTCAGGCCATCCGAGTCGTGGTATGAATAGGCCCTATGTCACCACAAGATTAACACAGTATTCGGCAGCAGTTCCTCATGACGAACTGCAAAAACCCACATCTTTCGCACGATGTTATTGGAGATAGGATGTGGATCCATTTACATCACTTCGCTTGACCCCGTGTCACTGAGTAATGGACATAAGCCAGAAAGACATCTTGAAGTGTGGGACGGCTCGACGAGCGACTGCGATGGGATAGTAGTCACAGCCGACAGCAAAACGTTGTTCTCAGTCCGAGTCGAACGATTTAAAAAGGCTTTGAATGCGCCGCTCACTACATTACTATTAAGTTCGTGGATTTGATTAAATTAATATGAAACATCGAATCCACTACATTCCATTTGAATCCAGTATTGCATCCGATTTTCGAGACTTCGGACGGTTGAAGTGAACCTGTGACTAGGAGACAGCGAACGAGTGGAAGCTTGATTGCCAAGAGAGTGAGAGGGAGGGTGAAAAAAGGAGTGAGGAAAAATGCACCAACTCACATATAATTATTTGATATCCGTCCTTGAGAGTTTGAGAGGCCTTTTTGGTAGTTAGAGTGGCATCCTGAGCCGACACTAACCCCAACCCTTAGAATGGCTCACGTCTGCGGCGGCAATGAGTATCACTGCCCTAACCAGCTGGCGTTACTTTATTTCACTTTGAACAGAGTGGATCTCCGCGTCTCGCTGGGTGGTATGAGACTGCCTAGCTCTTTCCGGGAAATGGTACGACCGCAAACACCTCCTACCACAGTTTGCAATCAAGAGGGTGATTTCTGCCAATGTTCGACAAGATGAATTTATTTAGGTTTTGGCAGGCTTCGAAGAAGGAATTATTTACCGCAAAAGTCATTATGTTGATGCCCTCGAAACGGTGGAATAAGGTATTCACTTATGATGTGGCAAAGATAGCTTTGATCGCAATATCAGGGCAATATTAGATAACGAGCCTCCAGTCCGAAGATCATTAACAAATGACAGGTGGTTGCAGCTGACGTCCACGTCCCACGCAACCCATGGTTGAGGACCTTGTATATGTCTCGGATAAAAAATGTTTCCAAACAGATCCATGTGGGGAAATGTCAAAAATTCCGAAGCTGGGGTAGTTCGTAGAGACACGCGAGTCAGGAAGGAATCCACCTGGGTGCAGTGCATTTGAGATTAAACTTCCTAAATAGTAGCACAAGGGTTTACTAATGCACGCCTAGGCCAATCGAGTCTTCCATTCCTTCTGGGTCGGCTACGTGCCATCCATTGAAATGGATTGTTGGATTGATCCAATGGATTGATCCACGTCCAAAGTCTTAGAGAGACTTCAAATTGTAGCAGGATTCATTAGTTATTTCCACCCGCTTTTAGGCTTTCGCTGTAGAAAAGAATGTTCGGTTCCACAGACAGAAATTTGTCTGGAGGCAACTTATCCATTTTGCAATATATACGAATCCCACTAATCGATTTGGTCACCAATATTTGGCATGCAGTTACCGAAAGTGGGGCATCAATACGTGAATTGTTGGTATTCGTCAACTCTTTATAGAATGGTTTGTACCCTCCCAGAGTAGCTTTAAGCAAGCCATATAACGGACCCCAGTGAAAGTTTGGAATCAGATGACCTCCACAGCTGCCACCGTCTGGAATCATTTCGCTACTTCTCTCCTGATGGAAGTTGGGCTTCCAGATGAAGAACTGCGTATATTCGAGTTGCATGCAACGGTCCCGGTGCCAAGTGGTTCTCTTTTACACCAAAATCGCAGGTCATTTCATTGAGCGCCAATGTCTTACAAGTACCTTAGCTCATGCATTAGATATTTGCCATGATATATGTTCACGTTAACGTTCCAACAGTCCTTTTCAACGCTTTTGGCAGCCACATTAGCCGTTATTCATCATGACGGGTGAAAAGCCGAAAGCAGCTACTGACAAGTACCTTATTGTTGTAGGAAATGTTGACCACAAATCTCGAAAATCGAATGGGGCATTACTAGAAAAACGATACTCGCAACATTTTTGGAGGGATATTCCAATCTCAGTGGGAGTTCGACAAGAAATCGCACCTATTGCATTCAAAAAAAGCGCTCTACTGTATATGTGCTACTCAAGTGACTAAATTCCGTACGGGTCATTTTTCCAAGTACGGCTGCTTGGGATACATCCCACGTAAGTGCCTGTTGAATCAGGAGTTCTCAGAGGAAGTCAACTGCATTTTGTATACCAGAGAATTCCTTCTCAGCGCCTAACAGTTCGACCTTTGCAAGTGCTTACTCCTCTTAGCTCAAGGTCAGGCCGCTTCAAACGTTTGATACAATTGAAACCTCCGAAAGACTATCTAGCAGACCTTTGCTCTCACTGTCAGAAATCCATATCTAATTTCTAACCAGCTATCGATGAAAACCCTGAGAAAAATCAAACTGTCTGAATCTCGAATTCAAAAAGTAATTAACCTTCGCTGAACGAATGAGATTGCTGAAGAAACGCTAACGGAAGGAACATAACCGCAAACAGTGACGTGAGAGCCATAAGCAACTAAAAGCTAATCATTAATTTATAAAACCTTTGGACCAACAGATCGATATCTATGGACTTACGATGCTTAACAGATAGGCGTGTAATAGAACCTCGTAGAATGTGCCGAATTTCCGTTTAAGAAAACAGAATACCAGGAATATCAATGAAAGTAGTGTGCAGAACATGTGGATTCCAAACAGAATTGATGCAATCACCGATGGCTCGAGCAAAACACGATAGGAGATCCTAAAGGGACGTTGCAATTAATTATATTTAGTACAAAATTCCTGTAAGAGTTGGAGTTGGAGTTCCTATAAACTTTATGGGGGGGGGGGGGGGGGGGGGGNCCTTCTTTCTCCCTTTTTGTTCCTTTATTCTCACGTAGTTCTCCTTTTCACCCTGCATCCCCTTCACTCTTTTCACTTTCCTCTCCCTTTTTACTCTATTCTCTTATCTTCCTTTCCCTTCTCTTCGTTCCGCATCAGTTAGCCGTCAAAATAGCCAAGAAGTGTTCCCTTAGGAGATGAATTGCCTCTATCGAAACAGACGCTTAAAACCTTTATTGGCTTAGTAGGAAATGTGATTAGTGAGTGAAGAGATTGCTGGCAACTGGAAAAGACGTCGACGGCTGCAATAGTCTGGCCAGCTACTATGACTTACCCCAACACTAGGCAAAGCAGTGCCTGAATTGCTGTACAGGCTTGAGTGGCACAACGTAATGACAGTCCACAAAATGAATACTGCTTTTCGATTTGCAAATCCATCATCGACATGCTGAAAGATGGGTTATCAAAGGGGTTCGAAGGAAAAGGCGAAAAGCCGGATTCTCGATAACAACCTAGTATTATTGGAAGCATCATTATTGAGCTGTGCCATTAGGTCAGAGCACGAATCTGCCGTATGTGGACTCCCACCACACTTCCAACAGTCAAATCTGAATGGTGCCGCGCTCTGGCCAAATGGTACAAACGAATTATAGGAAAGGGAATGTGATACCACGAGAGCTGTTACATCAGTGTTTTAGGGAATCAGCACGAAGAACAAGGGGTCAATGAGATTCAAAAATTATCAGCAACGGAAAGCTCACTTTCCAATGTACTCAAATATTCATTTCCATCATTTCATACTTTCAATGTACGAAAGAATAAAGTGATAGGAAAGAAAATGATTAAGATAGGAATAATGAGCTGTCCAACTTCGAGCCTTAATGAATAATCCGTTAGAAGACGAAGATATGATTCAATTCATGGATCATGGTCAAAGAACAAATTGTGGTCCATTTTGTTGAATGGTTTCCATGGAATCAATTGTAACAGATTGTTTTACAGCTATTGTGTTGCAAAAATAAAAAAGTGAATCACACGAATTCTCAAATTAACGAAGGAAACCCTTACGGGTGAGTTTTTTTTCTAATATGACTGATTGAGTAGGTTTCAAAGCTGTATAGGATTTCTGCTAACATTCTGAATCTTTCATTTAGTAAATGTTCACCTTATGAACTGATTCTTTTCAAGGAGTACGCTAGAAGGGAAGTTATTAGAGTTATGGTGTATCTGACTGGTAGGGTTTCGTTCAGCTTGTTTCGGCCTTCATGAAGCTACAAGGGCTGTGATATTTTTTCAAATGCTACATTTTTGTAGTTTCTTATAAGTACGGTGCTAGAAAATTGGTGCGAACCAAGTAAATTTTGAGGGACACTTAAGGGCTTTTCGAATAAAGCAGGGAGTGGAAAAAATTAATGCAGAAAAAAGGCAGTGAGCTCGGGTTGGCCTAGAGTTTCGCGCTGTGAATGCGAAACGTGTGAAAATTTTGGCGAGTGATTGGTTTCCACTGGGAACTTTGGTAAACAGTCTGAAACAATGGTCTTCAGGTATATTGCCTAGTAAGAGACAATTAAAGAACAGAAGATTTAAGTCAGTTGATGGACCCACCCCGCATAAATCCCACTTGATTCAAATTTTGTCCTCTATGGGCCAGTTGTGTAAAAGGCTGCAGTTTCTACAGTGCAGCGTAACATAAATAGTGAATACGACTTATTTTGTGGATGTGTCATCGCATTTCGTTCTCCTGAGGGAAGAATTTGATTCCCATAAGTAGGTCCCTAGGCATGGACGGCAAGGTCTATCCTTATCAGAATTCGATCCCAGTTCGATCTCAAAAGCGTGGAATTGACGAAACTTGTCACTTTTCCATCTTTGCTCCATTGTAGGAACAGCATGAAAGCATGAAGAGCATTAAACGTACGTCGAGAAAACGGAACAGGGATTAAAGCGAGGGAGAAACATAGTTTTGAGACTTTTTACGCTTTTAAGAATAATGTTTTTATTGAGATTGCATCGTTGGGCACAAAAATAATCCTAAGTTGGAACACAGCAAGGAGCACTCGAACCATCACCAAAGCACGCACACACCCACACCCATACCCATCCGCACACACATACACACACATACACATACACACATAAACACATGCACACACACTAAAAAAACAGTACAACACTCGAAACATCAACAGATGCACTGCTGATTTTCTCGGAAAACGATTAATGGTAGAGGGTTTCAACGATTAATGGGAGGTCAGCAGAGAAAAACTGCCATTTGGGTTTCGTACAAGAAGTACATACTGAATAGCAACCACGACCACGACTGTTTAGATGAAGTGTGTACTGAATTGAGGGACCCCAATTGAAGAGTTGAGTGGCTGATTATCAATCGGCTAGGTCGTCGGGAAAAAGTGGTGGCAACAAAAATTGTCACCTGAGTAACAACTGACAGAATGGCGGAAATCTGTGATAAACAGTTGAAAACAATCGTTATCATTTCAAGAGGGTAACACGAGACCTTCGAAGATAATTAATTCTAAGCGGCATTTTTTCATGAACACATTCTAGTGCAATTATCGAAGGCACCGGCAATAATTTTGCACGATCGAGACGGTTGGTGGTAAAGACCGCCTCCTTCTAATTAGTTTTTCAATATCCCCAAATAGGTGCAAAGAAGTAGGCGCGCTCACCGCAAGCACCCTCTAATGATCACGCTCATGCTATGTCTAAACGATGAAAGACAATCATAGAAGCAAAGTGCTTCCTCCCGGTATAAGTCACACCATTGACATAGTGCGAACGATTGGGAGCCTACAGTGTTTGGCCAGCGATTAGTGACTCGCGTTTCCTTTAGTATAAGGATAAAGGATAAAGTTTTTGGCGTCAAACAATCCCGTCTGAGGGATGCGCACCCGCACTCGACTTCCATTCAGAATCGTAGTGGCGTAATGAGTGCGTATGTGGCCTATACAATGACTTGCGGTGGCCAGCCGATGTACAAATCAGTGCTTTTATCTTCCCAGACGAGCCTGGTACCAACTCACCGACCCCGGAGGGATGGAAGGCTTGGTTGGCCTAGGCGGGCATCGATCCGGGATTTGAACATCCTGACCGCGCGCGTGATATAGTGCGTCACTTGCCACTAGACCACCTCCGCCCTCCTTTAGTATATTCATTGAATATTCGATTGATATGAGTAGCTATGAGTTTGTCGTCACGCACCAGGTAAATAATGATAGCTGAACAGAGAAAAATCGAACCAATGGTCGTCCCAGCGCGTTTATACTTTGAAATAGCGGCAGCTCAAGCATTATTACGAGGGAAAAGTTGCTGTAAATTTACGAGGAGGCCTGAATAAAAAGTGGGACTTGTGGTATGAATACCATGATAACCGATAGGAAATCGCTTAAATTTACAGCAACTTTTCGCTTATCACTAGAGTCAATCAAAGATTTTGAAGCTATTTTTTTGTGCGCATTAAATAAGCAAAATAGTGAAATTGAAAGGGAAATTCTCGAATGAAACTCCACAGAGCTCGTCTAATAATTACTTCTTTGTTTCTTCCAAGTTCTGCGAGATGCCTGACGATCCTACTTCTTTTTCCAGGAAGCTTTAGCTAATTTCTTTTATATAGTGGAAAAATTGAAACTCTTTATGTTTTCTAGATACTTACTCAACGCATAGGATTATTGGAGGGCAGTAGCAGAAGCGCTTTAACGGTTAGGAAAAGTTCTGAGCAGGAGGTAGGAGTACTTGTTTAATAAATGTTCACCTCTTAGTATTTCCATTTTTCCAAGCATGTTCGAGCTGCTCTGAGACAATGGGAAGTTAAGCCTTTGTAGATAGATTCCTTAGAGGTTTCTCATGTCCATTCTAGCCACTGAGAGTCACCATAACTACAGCTTCAAAGCTTACTACAAGAAATCAGTTGAGAGCTGGATACAACTGACTTCTTGCTTTGACCTTTTCCACGCGGACAGGTTCAAGGTGCATGTCTCGAGAGCTTCGTGGTCAGGGATAAGCTGGAGTAGGGACACTATGCAGTTCAAGCAAGTAGCAGTAAATGACCTCTATCAGAGAATTAATGGAGGTTCGAATATTGCCAAGGCCAGTCAAGCCTTTCACCGTTCCCATGTTCCCTACCCAACTAAACTGTACAGAAGACTTCGAGAGAAGAAAGACTCGGACTTGAATTCCAACCGACTATAGCGGGTGCGCTTCGTTGCGCGTGTCCGTTGAAACTAGGTCACGCCGCAGCCGCCGCACGCGGCGAGTCGGCCCGCGATATTTGACAGACGTCGCAATTGTCACTGGGGCATACGCTTTGCGTTTGGTCCGCGGCAGTCAGTTCAAGAAGAAGATAACACAGACAAATGCAAATCATTTGCTCCAATGACACTTGGTGGTACTGTAATGTCATCTCGAGACCTCAGTGCGATGCGCCGCGCGCGAAGTGAGCGGTGTGACCTACTTTCGGCGGACACGCGCAACGGACGTTCTCCGACTATAGCAGGTTATAGTATAGGTAGGCTTGTATTCGAGATACACTTATTCATGGTAGAAATCGACGGTGTGACTAGTAGGACTAGCTCTAAGCGATTTATGCTTAATTTTGTAAGTTGAAGATTTCGCTGCAAATATTTGTCATCAATTTTCGATCCTACTGATTGTGATTGGACGATGTATCGTACTTGAAATCAATGTTCCTGTTCCAGGGTAAATGGTTAAGTATAAACTAGACAAAAATCTGGGAGTTTCGATAAAGTTGAGGGGACTTTAGTTCGGAACCACTTCTCTGGCCTGGAAAGAAAGTAGGTCAGAGAGCTTGCTCGGATAATTTTCGTTCTGTGACGACAATGAGTTTATCGGAACCTTCGCATACCAGTTGGCGTATTGCAAGGATTCTTTATCAAAGAAAGTGTGCTGAACTCAAAGTTAGGCAAAGTTACTGCTATAGGATCGCGTGCCTTGGAGGTCATAAAGTTCTTTGTACTATTCATGTGCTGCCATCTGACATCATGATGCCAGAAATTAAAAATTTATGAAAAGTCACAAATTGGAATGGAACTTCCTCGAACTTATTCTCAACACTCAGAGATCATGGAACACTCAGGGTGTGGAATTTAAAAGATCTCAGACCTAAAAAAAACAGGAGCGATTCCCTATCTCCGAAGGTGGAGAAGCGACAGTGCAATGCTCCGAAGCAGGAGGATGTTAGATCAGATTTCCAGAAGTGCAAAGTATGATAGAAGGCTCTGGCTCATTTTTCTCACCATGAATATTGCCCTTTATTGTAGGGAGTTTTTTTTCTTGGACTAAAAAAATAAATAAAACAATATCATTGATAAGCATATATATATTGAAGCTAGAACTTGTACAATTTCCAAGAAGAACTTCTTCCGCTACTTCCGCTGTGGCAAGATTTCACTCAATTCAAAAGCCGCAAATAGACGGGCAATTCGCCGTGGGTGGAGCTTCGTGGTGATGGCGATAGAATCGATGCACACCCGAAACAACCAAAGTTCAATGCACTAGAATTGGCTTTTCGTTGCAAGCTCTAGTTCTTGGAAAGATAACGACACCGCCTGAGCTCTTTCCAATTAGTTCCCCTCTAATCTCTAATAGGTCAAGCTCTCCTTCAACAGTCACTTCGATTTTAAATGGAAATTCAAGTGGATTTGAAAAAAAATAATTTCTTATTTGAGAGCCCTGCACGAATCCCAACCCTGAGCGACGATCCCTGTTTGATTAGCCATAGCACTGCACGACTACTTCATTCTGATGCGGTATCATCTTGCACATCAGCAAACAAAAAATCGAGCCAATTAGTTATTAGCGCATAGTCCGCACTAATAGAGTGCAATTTCTGGGAAATGAACCGTAAACTGTAGTAGCATTGCTCAAGGTAAGAGGCTTCATGTGCGATGCGCCACATATTTCGCTCTTGCTGAGAATTTTTTAAGTATTTATATGCACATCTGTTTTATACAAAGCAGCAGGTTCAGCGGGTACCATCGGCTTTTGACGAACTATGCAAACAGAATGATTCAGTATAGCGCATTGGCAAAAGGCGGTATCTGCACGGAGTCAGACCAGTGCTTCAATCTTTACGCAAGTTGGCAAGGTCTTCTATCATTCGAAATTATGAGTCGTCCCAGACATCAAGCGCTATTGTGCGTCGCAGTGTCGGACCACTGATGAGCTCATCGAAGAGCTGTGGTTAATTCGGAGCTTTTCTAAAAGACTTTTAGTTTCAGGGGCCATAAGGTATGCTCCCCCCAACAGGGGGAGGGTCCCCTTCCCGGTAAGGCATGCTCTCGGGGAGAGCAGAGAGATAATTGCTTTCGGGAAGAGCAGCGAGAGAGGGACCGGAATTGGGGCGTCCCAGCCCCGAACAGGAGAGCATACCTTACAGCCCCAGATGAGAACTGAATGGTTGGCCTACCTTGAGAGTGTGACTGAGCTACTTAGCGCTTACTTTTTATAGCTCTTTTAGCCCCTCAGTCCTCACTTTCCTCTTTTTCTTTCAAACAGTTCTTAGTAATAACAATCTTACTCTTTAGGTGAGTAGTAATACTGTATCAACTTTTTACTACCGCACAATTAAAAATACGTTTGAAACATGACCAGTCTCAATAAATACGCCAAAAAAAGATTCAGGTGTTAGATCAGGAGGTGAGTAGAGAATAGGAAGGCTGTATGGCAGTGGCGAAGTAGGCGAAAGTTGCTGATGGCTCGGCACTTGCCTCCGCACAGCATCTCTAGTAATTAGGGGAATGGCCGAAATCGCCAGATAAATACATCGTGAGCGAGGAAAACGCGGAAAGTGAACAGCTGCAACTGCAGACAGCTAGGGAGACACTCGTGAATGAATGAGTCTCACCGGCGATAAAATCCCATAGCAGCAGTAGTGGGACCGAGAAGTCTCACATTCTGGAACGTATTCTGCTGTGTTGGTTCCACTGACTTGTTGTCAGGTGTAATCGCTCTGTGATTTTGAGACATAAAATTCAATCTTTGAAATCGCACTCAGAAATCGGTAGGTATGCCTTCAAGCAGGAACGGTCGTCTAAGCGTACGAAGGAAACTCAATAGGTTGAGCTTGTTAAGAAAGGTTGTTAAGTATTAAAGGATTGTGCCCATTTTCCAGAAGGCCATCCTTGGGAGCCACTGCTATTCTACTTAAACATCACTCTACAGCTTACTAAATCGGAGTTGACGTCACTTCTGTATGGGATGGGGGACTCTACTAACGCGTGATTAGAAGATCACATATCTCGGCTGATCTCGCTAAGCTCTCTAACCTCCGCGACCAGTCAGATGGTGCAAGACATATTTGGAAGGGTACATACATCACTGGATGCATCAACCACCTTTTGAAGGACATTATGGAACACGCACACGTATATCTCAACAATTCTGAGTGAATAGCCTTGAGAGATTCTCTCAGCCCCACGTATTTTACGGAGACCAGGTTATTTCTTGAGGTTGTCAAGAGAATGGCATCACTAGGTCAGCGTCAGGGTCGGACCGAAGTGTTTGCTTTGACCCGCCATATCTTTCGGTAGTGGAGGATATGGCTGGTACAGATACCCATGGATAGGAATTGGGTCGTCAAAGAGCTGGTCGGCTGTTTCCATGGGTTCTCATCAGTTCTTGATGTCACTCAACGCTATGGAGACGTCTCAGTAATCAGTGTTTAATCACGCCTGCTCTATACGATAAGAAGGATGTTTCTAGAAAGCTGATCAATCCACCCACAGCCTCTACCCCCGTAAGCTGACTGCGTCTATGCATGCTATGTTCCTCCAAGCCATAATCATAGATGGTGTGAATAGGCGAATGTGACGGACTAGTATTCAGTGTGTTCCCGCTTTCACATACTTTCTCCCCTTGCGGTGCATCACAAGTACAATGCCTGTGTGTTGCTCGAACGGAGAACATTCCTACATTGCCACCTTTTCGTGACATCGGCTGGCCCTTCCACGTTATCCTGTAACTGTGCATTTGGTTTCCTTAGTGGGGGAGCGTTCACCCAACAGAATGCTAAAAGACGAATTTGTCAACTGAAGCGCAACTCTGCAATCGGTTGCCTTATGAAAAAACTTTCACCCAACAGATGCTGAAAGGCAAATTGTCATCTGAAAGGCAAGCATTTCTCCTAAAAATAGATGAGTCACGTGACAGAGGCAAAAAAAGAGATTTTGAAATTTTAAAATTCATAAAACGGTCTTTCAATGAGATTGCGCAGACGAAACTGAAAAAAGGTCCCAGCGAGAAGTAGAGCGCCCTTTTGTTTAACATTTAATAGCAATCCCTCACAAAAGTTCTTCAAAAGAGGTTGCCAAAGGTTTTCACTGTATTACAGTACAGATATCAAATACTACTGTGATATTGACATACCAATATAATAATAATACACTTTCATATAATTCTCAAACCCAAAAATTATAGGCAGAGGCTGGACATGAGCTCTTTACCATGAATCAACCGAATTGTTCACTTAAGTATTCATTAGATACACTACTCTAGGTGAAAAACCAGTAAGCATGAAACATGTAGCCGCAAAAAGATGGTATAGTTATCAATAATAATTGAAAATAGTTAGTGTTATATAAGCATTATCATATATGGTAAATTAAGACCAAATCTCATGACATGCTTTTCCAACGCTGACGATCCGCCGTAGTATTTTTAAAAAATAATCTCGATAATTGAACAAATCTGACATAAAAGCTGTTTCTATTCATAGCAGCACTGACGACAGGATGAGATTCTTTGGAGATTATAGATGCTTTTAGTTTCTCTTCAAATGTAAGAAAACAGAATGCTGTATCAGCGCGGCCCCATAATTAAAGAGCAGAAGTCACGATAACAATAGTTNGGGTCGGGTCGAAAAACGATTTGGATGGGGCGTAATAAGGGCACCAAAACCGGCTTAGTCGACGTACACACCCAAGACAGACGAGTTTTCACGGCACGTGGACCGTGGAGACTGCACCATTCGAACCGGGACGCATAGATTGCACGCACGGGGGAATGGGTACATTCACCCAGTTCTTGATGGACGCGGCAAACCGCGAGACGAAATTCACGGTGTTTCAAACGACTCTGGTGTCTATCAATGGAGCACTTAAGTAGATTGATTAAAGGCACAGTTCGCGATAATTCAATGGGCGGGTATGTCAATGGTCAATGACGTGTCCGCCTCTCATTCGATGTTACGTCAGACAGTCTGAACTGTGCCTTTAAGTAGGGCCATCTGACGGTACTTATCTACCCTACTTCAAATTTGTGTCCCAATGATAGACGCCGGAGTCGTTTAAATCACTATGAGTTTCGCCGCACAACTTGCCGTGTCCATCCAGAGTTGGGTGAATGTTCCGTCCCCCACTGAGGCAAACTGTAGCTAACTCTACGCAGTGACACACACGTTTGGACAACTCGGCCAAACACCCCTTGAATGCAGCTTTTGTCGTCACATACTCGTCCAACTTCCGATTTCACTACTTTTTTGAAGTCTTATATTGCTCTGAATGCGCCGATTTTCGCCTTTTCTCCATNCCTTTTGCACCATATTGGAACATCGCTATGATTATTCGTCGAAAACTAGTTACCGCGAAATTATCGTGAAGTGTGCCATTGAGCCCAATTGATAGAAGGGAATTTTCGGGTTCGAAGACAGAGAATGGGCCAGGAAAAGCAGTTCATCGTACAAGTGGAAGAAATCTTTGCTTCTATTGCTTTAACAACCACCAGAGAGCGAAACATTCAATGAATCGTTACTGCGTGCATTGCCACTACGGACAACTAGGTTGCCCTACCAGTCATAAAGTCATTGTAGGAGTGAACATAAACAAAAGCTTTCATTTATTCCTTCAGTGTTCCCTTGAGTATTTGGAACGTCTTGTTGAAAAGCCAGCGAAAAGAAACGATTCGAGTAATGCTCATCGGAAACATCTTCAAGCAAAACAGGGTTTGGCATGGCTATATATCGCTTCAGGTCCCAATTTACTTTTGCAGGTTCGATTCCGCCTACAGCTACCACGTCGTGCGATTAACCAATTGATATCGGTGTTCTCCAGGAATTTCATAACGGGAAGGGTTCCTATAGCTAAATTGGAGGGCACACCACGAATGTACGATTTCACAATTCCGATTGACTGTATTTTGCGTAGCGAATTCTACGACAAAAATTTCGATCCTTTAGAACGTTTTTTCCTCGATATAATTGCTATCAACGCCCGA
This sequence comes from Haemonchus placei, assembly GCA_900617895.1. Lineage (NCBI taxonomy): Eukaryota > Metazoa > Nematoda > Chromadorea > Rhabditida > Trichostrongylidae > Haemonchus > Haemonchus placei. The sequence goes on from UZAF01018843.1 coordinate 26,402, forward strand.
CCAAATACCATTTTGATCTTTTCATTTGCAGGGAGTAGTTTTATGATGTCATTATGTCATCTGACTAAGGGATTATGAGGGGGAATCAGAACTAAGCCTCACAATCAGGAAATGATCCTTACGTCATCCACTGAAAATAGCGCTGCAGTTGTGGCTGTCTTAGAATTTACATTTTTGCAGTGAAATTGATAAATAGGCATATGAAAAAGCAAAAATATGCGACTTTTTCTTAGACGGAATCTGATCATGCACATGTTAATGATTTCTGAGAAGGCGATGATGAAGTACTT
>UZAF01018844.1:4835-23042 GCA_900617895.1 Haemonchus placei
GCGGTCTACATGACCATCGGCGCCCCAGCTCTATTTTAGGGGTAGATTTATCCCCCTCCCAGGGTGGGGAGCCAACGGGGTCGGGCTTCTCTGAGCTCTCGCTAAGGTAAGGTCGCGCAGAGGCAAAACATCGCATGATTATCGAGGGCTGTCGATTCTTCATCTGTTTATAGGGAAAAACATCGCTCCATTGTCACTATCTTGACCCAAAACCTACCATTTGAACGTTCGCGCCCTTCGCAAACATTTCCTTCCCCTTCCCTACCCTGGGCGTTATGCATACGGGCCTTTGTCATAGATTTTGCCATCCACGCAGTAATTTTACTTAAAATGTGATAAGTTTCATATATTGCTATACCCCGCTGCAACATTATCACATTCGAACAAAAACTGTTTAACTCAAAGGACTAGCTTTGTTATGTTATTATGAGAACGGTAGTAGTTATCACAGTGTATAACATAACCCATAGCTTAAACAATCGCCAATGTACCACATGCATCTCAATTCCGCACACATGTTGACACTACTGTGGCTACATTGACGACACAACATTTACCCATATCACCACTTCTTTCCTCCTTCACACTACATTTACCCATATCACCACTTCTTTCCTCCTTCCTTTTTGGCTCGAGGTTCTCTTCTCGAATGTACGGCAAAAGCTCCCATTGTCTCATTGAGGAGCACCCACCTTTTCGACTGCTACCTTTTCTTTGTACTTCCCAGCTTCCGCATTTTACCTCGGTCAAGGCACGAGGATATGAACTCCCTCAATTCGTTCCCTTATCAAACTCCATCATATACGGTATCGTTCGAGAGCTCATTCGTTGCTCGAGGACGAGCTTACTGTAGGAAGGGAGATGTCGCATCATCGTCAGTCGAGGACACCTGCCACGCTATACTGGTGGAGTATATATAATGAGCAAGCTGGCAACAACGCTGCTGCTGTCGCTACTCCACCACTCCCCACTCGGCCCGTCGCCTCGGCCTAAGCCGAAGGTCTCTTACCTCTCCATGTCTTTTATTCCCCCATATAATATTCTTAATGTATTAAACATAAAGTATTAATATAATCTGTTTGGTACATCAAATACCGCTACACATCAGAACTGGGCCAGGCCAGCCTATATTCTGATAAATCCAGCATAAACAAAACTACAGGATACAGCCCATACTTCGTCGTACATGTGGATTCCCAATAACGTGGAGCGACATTCTCCAAGAACTCCCTTCCAATAGTTCTTGGGCATCCGACGACTTTGCAGTTTGCAACCAGCCTGAAGACGTTTTATGGATGTCGACAGAGAAATCGCTTCAGAGACGGTGCAGTACAAACTTGGATACGACTATACATACAACAAAGTATATTCAAAGGACATTTCCATTGGGAATTTCGTTCTTTTGCATGACGACACGGTCCGTCCAGAACCTACTAATCAATGGAAAGACCCTTTTATAATTAGAGAAATCAATCGTCCTAACGCGACTATTGAGAATCTAGTAGGTAAATAAATTATGAGTTGTTCACATTCTTCGTCTTGAAATTCATCCTTCGCGTTCGACGTCAACCGATCCTTCCGCCCAAACTAAACACCACCACCTTTTCTACAAGCTATTAGGTCCATAGATAGTTCTTAATTGTAAATTTGAGTCTCCTTTCTTCTTTCGCCGCAATGGCGCGGATGCTTCCGAATTCTTTGAAGGTTCAAAGAGTTGCTTCCGCAGCGTACTCACTAAATTCAATTACATCAAAGTTCATAATCACGCCCTTGTACTAGTCGACACTAGTGTGCCGTACAATACTAAGCTCGAATGGAAAAATATCACGTATCACAAGACTGTTTTTCGTCTCATTATTCACGAATGGCACACAATCACGAAGTTGTCGCCTATGAGTATCATCAGTGGCTCCACAACTTACCAACATATTAGCTCATTATAATTGAAAAAAAGAAAAAATGCCTTTTCCTCATTTTCATGATCACCGTAACAGTTATATAACAAGTAGGAGGAATTCCGTAAAATTATAGCAAGTAGAAGTAATTCCATAAAAAGTTGGAAAGTAAACTACATAGCGTCTATCGTTTACTACAAGGCGTCAAGTTATGATTACGCAGCAGTTTTTAATCCCAGCCTCCACCCCTACTTCTTTACCACGCCTCACTACTGTTTGGCACGTGTACGAGCATGTTTTTAGAAATGGCGAAACTTAGCCGTTCCAATCTACGGCTTATTCTCAACTAACCATTCCGTTCTAGTGTTTATTCTTCTTATTGCAATGTACCCACTGGCGCGATCTATGATGTTCTTCCAGCTTTCAGTATGACATCCATATTTCAATGTGGTATATGTTACTGATGTCATACAAGACATTTCATTTTTTTTTGCAGCACTATGCTTTGAAGAATGCCAATGCCGCGAGCTTCGATTGTGGCTCCTCCTCGAGCTACAATCGAAGCTTTTTAGACGAATCTGGAAACGATTCGCTGACCCCGGAGGGATGGAAGGCTTGGTTGGCCTGGGAAGATATCGATCCGGAATTTTAACCCGTGACCATGCGTGTGTGAAGTGTGCCTCGCATCTGCCCGAAGGTTTGTAGTAGTTCGAGGAAATATATGTTTGGCCGGTTAAAGGGATGGTCGGAGGTTGTGTGGTGGCAACTGTCCTTCACACACGCACGGTCACGACTTGAATCCCAGATCGATCTCCACTGGACCAAACAAGCCTTCCATCTCTACGGGGTCGCTTGATAGGTACCAGACTCGTCTGAAAGGATAAAAGCACTGACTTCCATCGTCTGGCCACCGCAATTTGTTGTATAAAGCCTACATGTATATTCATCAATACACCACTACGATTCTAAATGGAAGTCGAATGCATGGGCGCATCCCTCAGGCAGGATCGGTTGACGCCCGAATTCTTTATCGAGACTCTAGACTTTATGAACACAACAGACAGATTGTTGCGAACCAGCCAGATTCTGTCAGACGGTTCCCCGTCTGACAGAATCTGGCTGGTTCGCAACAATCTGTCTGCTTATAACTGATGATGAAATTAGTTCTATCCGTTGACAGCATTCGGTTGGGGAAGGTTTATATGTTTCGGAAAGACTATGGAAAACTGGAGTGTTTGGGTTATTCATTTTACGTCTACTGTCCTATTTTTTTCAAAACCAGCAGAACTGGCGGCATTTAACAAGATAGACTAATGCGAACATATTTTTATGAATTTGTTTCTACAACATAATTCTCTTATTGTTAGCAACATGGTCGCAAACTGAGGACTAGCTAAGACGGAGTACGATTATGATCGACGAAGTGATTGGGACATAACAACGCACTCGCCGTCCTTGATCATTCGCTGATATGCGTAAAATATTAGGTTGATGCATAATTATTGCGAATTTTTTCGCGGCTTCTTTTCTATCGATGTAAGTCAACTTTTGAATTCGCGTTTTTTGTCGAAATAATCATCTCGCTTTCCTCAACAGAGATATGCCTAGAAATCATCTTCATATACGCCACATTATGCTCTATTACTTCGAGAAATGATGGGAGGCGGCACACTTATAACGTGATCTCAACGAACTTCTTGACGATGGAACAGTTAGCCAAAGCCGTATAAAGGATAGAATTTACTTCTACGGTCGCCCCATTCACCAACAAATACTCCTATGGTTTATCACGTCAATCGCCCTTTGAAAAATTGGTTAACGAACACAACTTTCGACGACCTGGATAGCTTGATGGCCAACGTCAAGGCGTGATCGCCTACAAGAATCGAAACTTTCTCACCTGTGAAATCCGACCGCCTAGCAAATGGGAAGCAGTGCTTGACGTAGATGGTGGATATGTTCCGGAGCAATTATTTGAACATGTCTTTGCTAAACGTTTCTATCGTTTCTTCAAGTAAAATTTGCTGAAAAAAATCCGCAATAATTATGCATCAACCTATTATCACTAGATTTTAACTCGCGTAACTTTTTCATTTCCTGCCGTTGTTTGCACTTGCTAATTTCATGTTCGTCCTGTCTTTCGAATATATTCTTTCTCTTCAGAACGGTTGAGGCCCTTTGCTGATACTATCCAAAAATGTTTAATTTCTGTGGAGACCCCTTTGGTTGTGCTATAGAACGGCGGTAAAGGATGCTGTGAAAAGAAATTGTCCTTATAATAGAGTCGATCTTAAAAAAACGTCACAAATAACTTCCGGCTAATAAGGGCCCGAGTGGATGGACGGTGAAGGAATCGAAAAATCCTCGAAAATAGCTAGGTATTCGCGACTAGGTGCGACTTTTCAGATCACAGGGAGATTTGTAAAATCCTGCATTCGCAGCTTTAGCAAAATGAGCTTGTTAAGAGAGGAAGATACTTGGAAACTGGTGCAAGTTCGGTCCGACCGTCTGGGAACGTTAGGTCTCTTGTTGAAGGTCATTCGACCGAATACATGACCACGGATTTGAATGAACAAGGCACTATTAAGATTGATGGCAATAACCGTACAGCGTAAGTGTTTTTATCTTCGGATATGTAAACCGCATCTAATGTTAGTCTAGCTTCCAAAGTAAATTGGGCCTGCTCGAAGGGCGCTCAGTGACTGGTGTTCTCCACGACCATAAGATACCAGAGCGCCTCAACTCGAATATCTACAGGACTGCCATACGACCACCCGCGATTTAATGTCCGAAGTGGCTGGTCTGTAAACAGAGAATTTGAAGCACGTCTCGGAATAATACAAACGAAAACGAAAACAAGAATGCCTGACGTCACACTTTTGGACCGCGTTCCCGAGGACGCAATAGTTCAGCGTTTGAGAGTAGCCCTATTGCTGACGAATGTGCGAAGCTAGTCTCCGTTAGCACGATCATGTCCTGCGTGGATCCAAAAACAAATTCGCTACAACCTCCAGGTCCCCGCAAACCGTCTTAAGAACGACCAATGCAGCGCTTTCTTGACAAATTGCAAGAGGGCTTGAAATGAATCGTCCCTCTTCCTGACCAAGTCAAATAAAGTGGCGTCAACTCCCCAGAAAGGCGGTCCTCGCCTTCAAATGGAACAAAACTAAAAAATAGGATCTACTACTGGATACAGTGCTGCCACCGACATTTAATCTTGTCCTATGGCCTTTACTGTTTCTCCCCTTCGACGACTACGCATGAGAGAACGTACATGTAATATCTGTCATTTGCAAAGATAGAGATGAACAACACTAACGAAAAAGTTTGGCAGGTCGAGAGGATAGAGAATGAAAGTTCTAATTTAAGCACATATACGAATAATTTGCCAACTTGCCGATGTCTTTTGATTCACCTAACCAAGAACGCTTCACATTTATTAAAATTTCGCATTGAAAACCCCATTCTGGGCACATTTCGACAAAAGAAATTGTAACAACGCCTTCACTCGGACAAGCTCAAGAATATAACTTTACCAAGTAACAGTGTGTAAAGATCACAAACAAAGCGTGCTTGAAGCACACGCTCAACTAGAGTCGTATTAGCTAATATTTTCAACTCTGCGCACACTGAACTTGTGGTCCGTGATGTGCATGTCCACCCATCTCTTCATCTGATCCATCTTCGTCGTATGCTTGGCCAGCTCTTCCTCCACGATATCGCTTCTCATCGTACTCCATTAATGATACCTAGGACAGCATCAGTAACATGGCAACAATGATTTGTTTTGCAAAAAATACTCGAAAACTGAAAAAATACACTGTATAGCAAAATGACATATTCTAGAAATAACGCGCTTGCGTCTCTCTGCTTTTTTGTTGGCATGAAAGCCAAAGGTGAGGGATGAGTCGCCTACGGTAGGCGGAGCGTTCTTACAGTGTGGTATCTTCTATGTGAGTACGTAACTCGATTTAACGAAAGCGTACAGACTAGAAAAGAAATAAGGGAGTGAGCAAAGCCTCAGGCGTGCTGGGACGCATAACATGGAGAAGATCGATAGGCGGAGCGGCCTTCAAACGTTAGGTTCTTCATGGTTGATTCTGTTCAAAAACGAACTAGAATGGGAAGAAGTGAGTGCAAAAGAAGATGAAGCCATGAAGTGGGCACCAAGATGGGCGGACTGAGATTAAAAACTCATCTGCTCTCAAATGTTCCAGAACGATGGAAAAAAAANAAAAAAAAGATTAGAGGTAACAGAAGAAATGTATGTAGATCCCTGAGGTATGTGGAGGCAAAATCAAAATTCATGACTATGTTCAAAAACCTCCTAGATGTTGCAAAAGTAGTTAGAGGTATTAGAAGGAATGTGCCAAATCTTCTAAGTGGGTCACAATTCTGCTCCAAAAAGTTCAGACACAGAGAAAAAATGAGCAAAATTCAGGAACAGGGGAACACTTCAGAAGAATTGACTCATTCGCGGTGAGCCAAGCTTTCCCGAACTTTTTACACAAACTCATAACCCACCACAGCATATGGCCAAATTCTCGAGGGGTGAAGCTCAGATCAAAAAATTCACCTCTCTTTTCTGAGGATTTGCACTAGCATGAGCGGGGGTGAGATCAAAACTTGCAACTCTGTTTAAAAGTATTCTAGAACGAAAGAAGTGTTTCGAGCTTACAGAAGTGATTTCGAAGTCAGCGGGTCAGCACTAACGGCTAGATCAAAAAGCTTCTTCTATTCAATAAGGTTCTAGAATGCGGAGAAAATGGTTAGGCTAAAAGAAGGTAGTCAAATAACCACGGTGGGTGGGATATGTGCAGGGAACGTGACCGACGCACTGCGAGGCAGATTACGCCGCGATTCTGATGCGGTCGCACCTTTCAGATGAGGTGGGTCAAACAAGATTTGTTCTAGTCCATGGTTCAATCATGGGCTAGAGCAAATCTTGTGCTGGTCCATGGTTGAAAATGTCTTTATTATGGCAATCAAGATTACTAAACGTTTAAAATGAGAATGTTCAAAATGCTCTGATCCTGACAAAAGCAAACTTTCTGCAAACTTGAACAAAATGATCTTGTTTTTGCCTCTCTAAGGTTTCTATTTTTCCCATGAAGATAATAGGCATAATGTTATGCCGCAACTCGTCCATGGCACCGCGTGGCCGCAGGTTCCCATTTCCACGGGGGCACGACCTCATTATTTCCGCGCGTGATTTGCAACACATCAGGTCTGCACTGATGTTGGCAGAGCTACGACCAAAAATCCACAACTCTACCCAATCATGTCGGCAACGTTTCATATTCGTTCTATGTACTGAGTTATTATCACTAGTTATTATAGGTAGACCAGTTTGAACCCTCTAGGTCCAGGGGAATAAGAGTTAAGAATCTCCGGTCAACCACACATACACACAAAACCAACAGAGACAAGGGTGGAGGTGGTGTAGTGGCAAGTGTAGTGGTGCACTACTATACGTGCATGGCCACGAATTCAAATCCCGGCTATCAAACCGTCAAACCAACCAAAGCTTCCACCCCCCTGGGTCGTTATTGGTACCAGACTCGTCTAGGAGGATAAGGCACTGGCTTATGCATTGGTTGGCCACCGCAAGTCAATGTATAGGCCAAATAAGCATTCAATACGCTACTACTATTCTGAAGTAGAATGCGCGGATGCGTGTGTCAGATGGGATTGATTAACGCCCCAGGGCTCTATCCTTTTACCAACAAACACATTTCACGCCTTATATATCGAAGGATAGTTCGCTTCTGCCTGTTGTCTGCCTACCTGCTTGAAATTCGGTTTTACCTAAACAAGCAATTGAAGAGGTCGAAAAAGTTTGAAAAGACTGAGGCCTCCGGCAAGTTCTACGGAGTACGCATGAGCTCACAGGAATCCGACTCACAGGGGCTAGAATATGCACAAAATGGGTGGTGCAGTGATAAAAAAAAACTTCATAATTTTACAGAGGCTAATCCGCTGCGAGCGAAGCGTGATCGGGGGTTTTGCACCCACCTCAGCCTACAGCCAACTTCTTGAAAGGTGAAGCCCGCAGGGGAAGGGCTAAACTTCTCAAGGAACTTCGAATGGAGACTCAGGCATATTGATCCCGTTCAAAATGCTACTTGAGTTTCTCAAAAAAATTATCAGCTCCGAAATTGGCTCGGAGATAGTTTCAGTTTAATTAAATGCGCAGCTGGTCGCATCACTTCAAGCGCCTCTTTGACTCAGAGGTAAAGCTCTTTCCTCGTCAGTTGGAGGTTAGTTGTTTGCTTCCCGTCGTCTTTGCAACTAGTAGTGCAAAGCGTGATTTTTTTTTCTCAAGCATGGATTTTGTAACCTGCAGCAGCAGCGGCGTCTACTGATCTGCCGGGTCGAAGTTTTTAACTGCCTTTCTGTACCGTGCCCTGTTTTAAAGCAGTTGATTCATATCTGGATAGCACCATGTCATAAGTGCAAATTTGTGAACAATATGCTCCCTCACAGCCTTCGATTGTTTCATCAATGTTTTTACATGTAACTATTCCGCGATTTTTTTTCGTGCGTTTCAATATCGAAAATAATAGGGTCATACGCGAATGAATTACGCGCAGAAANAAAAAAAATTATAAAAGAATCCACTGAGAAAAAAGCACGCTATGCAGGATCCGCGACGACGGAAAGCAAGACCCTAACCGCCTGACAAGCGAATACACTACTCTTGCGCCAAGGGGCTCTTGATGTTATGCAGATAGCTGGGCAGTTAAATTAAACTGAAACTACCTTGTAGCAAATTTTGAGAGCTCATAACTCTTTTGGGAAACTCACTTAGCAGTTTTCACTTCTATATTCGTGAATAGAACGTGAACTCTATTGATATGCTCAGCTGTCCATTCAAAGTTCCACGGGAATCTAAAACTCTTTCCTATACAGATTGAGAAAACTCATCTCTGCTCGATGCGTTCTTTGTTGTGTTGCACGCTTTAAGTGCGCTTCTTTAAAAAATAGGCAAAAAAAGAAGCAATTGGAAATCTTGGAGGCAGGTGAAAAGAAAACTATGACACTAAGCGCCTTCACTGTCGGGGCTCATCTTAAGGGAGCTTGCACAACCTATTAATGTACAGCCTCCAAATAAATCTATTTATGAATTCACTTCGTGATAAGCAAATATGCCACAACAGCAAGGCAAGGGTGTGGGGTCTTCTCCCCTAATGGCGCGTCGCGCTGAGGCGTATCGCAGAAATGCGATAGTTGATTGGAGAGCGCAATGCATGCGTCAGATTTGCGAAGTATGGTTGGCTCGTAATGATTTGCTTCTGTAAAACCCTATTTCTTGTAAAACCCCTATTACGCGAACTTGCTCAACACGAAACAAGACTAAAAAAATCAAAACAAAGCAAAAAAGCAAAGTAGGCAACTAAGAATGTCGATCACCGGAACGCGGGCCGAAAACGGTAATTGCAGTTTGAAGACGCGAAACAAGTAAGGATTGCCGTATGCGGCTCAGCGAAAGTGAAAATTCAGAGAAATGTTCCGTCACCCGCAAGGCGAAGCCAGATCTGTCTGTACTAATTTCGACTGCGATACAGTTCAGCGACCATTTTCCAAATATACGCTCATACACGCCCACCCTATAAATGGTCGAGCCAAGATCCAATAAATTTTAAAAATTCAAATCCTAAACGCGCGAGCAATAAGATCCTTCAAAATTATGTATGAATGAGAGTGGTAAACAAAGCCAACGCTTCTATGTAACGAGAAAGTACCCCTTAGTTAATGAGATATAAAAAAGTCGATAACAATACTAACCTCTTCGCTATTTGGAGGATGCGCAACTTTCCGAACGGGAGGAAATGCTGATTCAATAATCTGAAAATGAACAAGAGATACTGCTGAAGCTTTTCAAATAGAATATCTAAAGAATTAAGCGAATTAATCAGGTGAAATCTATTAAGGGAGCCCTACCTTGTACTTCGACTCATCTTCAAGAAAATGTTCATTAGGAAATACAACATCAAACTTTATGTAGAGATTTCCGCGAATGTCATGATGACGCCTTTGTGGCATGCCTTCCCCTACGATGCCACGCACGCAGTCTGCAGAACATGGGCATTAATAGAGTCTCGAACCAATGAACGAACCATGATCAACATCTAACACTTGCATATGACTACTAAATAAGTTTTCCAAAAAGTGCAAGTATGCTAAAACGGAAGGGGAGCACTTCAGACATACCTGGAGTTATTATGTCACCCGGTTTGTTTTTAAGAATTAAAGTACGCCCATCCAAGTGTTTCAAAGGAATCTCATAACCACACAAAGCTTCGTTTAACGATATAGACCTGAATGAAAAAAGAATCCAAGGAAGCGATAAAATGGCGCCTAGCAGCGAAGGTAACTAGAGAAATACGCACTTCTTCGCAATCAGGTCGTCACCTTCCCTCTCGAACACATCATGAGGTTTAACCTGTATCACAATGACAACGTCACCAGGTTCGATGTCTGGCTAAAAAAACAAGTGAAAGAAAATACCAACGCTGCGGTCCTTAAACAGGATTTGCTCTGGTCAACATATATTGACAGGAGGTTTTCCGCCTGCTTGATTTTATAGAAACGTTTTTAAAAAGATCAAGATCAAAAAGAAAGAAAGTAAAATAAGAAAGAAAAGAAAATGGTGCAAAGAAAACAAACGAACATCGGATTGGTCCCCTTCGCCTGGAAATGTAATCTTGTCATTATGCCGCATACCAGGTTCTACGTGAACCTAAAAAATCAAAGAGTTTCATCAACGTTTGTGCCATAACATGCGGAACTTTGAGGAACCTCCCGGCTACTTGTCAGTACCTCTAAAATTTTTTTCACTTCTTCACACCTTTCTCCCTTACAATTGACACATTTATCGGATTCAGGAATTCGAGAACCTGAATAGATTAACATTGACAACCTGTGTTCCCAAAAGAATTTCTCTACCAAATTTATAAAAAGAAAAGTGTCCAATGAATAAAAAACATTAATACCATCTCCTCCGCAATCACTACATCTGACTTGCATTTGCTGAACCATGCCAGGCCCTATTTGTTGTACGAGATTTTTCACTCCTCTACCACGGCAGGAGTGACATTCGTAAGACTGTCCGGTTTTTCCACCACTCCTGAAACAATAAGCCATTCATGAAACAATGAAGATGAAGTTACCAGTCTATCTCATTCTCATAATTGAAAAACTCAAGGATGGGGAAATGATGTCTCACGATGCCCTATTTCCTTCCACCTACAAGAGGATTATGTTCGAATCTCAACATATGTATATGGATGGAGTTTCATGAGCTCCCGTATAAAATGGTTGAAGTTTTGCGGCAAAATCAATGTGAAAAGGATGCAAGTGTTGAAGAATTCAGTTATCACTGTACAAGTTTCTTGTATGACCAATTAACAGTGATGATGCAGAACAATCGAAAAGTGTAGCCAAAAGTACGACAAAGTAGTAGAAGCCCACATGAAAATGAAAAGGCGAAAGGGTGGAAGTGGAAGACCTAGGTCGGTATGTGAAAAAAAGAAACGGCAAGGCTACTCTTGAAAGGTTAATGAGCACGAGAAGTCACAATTCTAAATAAAAATGTAGCAAATGCAGCTGATAAGAAGAACAGAAACTTTGAATCGCAAATGAATTCCATATCCACCGGAAGTCACTGTGTAGAACACGTACGCATTAAAACGCCACTATGATTCTGAATAAAGCTAAATGCGAGGACAAATGCCAAAAACGGAACTGATGGTCGCCAGAGAATTTGTCCGTTTTCCTGGTAACTTTTTAAATATCGAAAGTGTGGAAGCTCGCTCTACGATATTTTCTTAAAACGAAATTTCCATTGCTTGCCTTCTCTACAGAAACCTGATCCAAAGAATACTCGCTATATTATCCTTATTCACAAGAGCCTTTCGAAGAGACAACTTGCTCGAATCATTTGCATATAAAGAGGGGCTTTGCAGTGAGGTATTGGTGTCACCTTCCCTCGACTGTTCGTCGTAGAAGTTTCTCATCAAAATTTTTATCAAAGGCCAGCTCACGATAATTTATCCAGATTATAAGGAAAAATGAAAGAGAAGGTGAAAAGTAGTGAGGTGAAGGCAAAGAAAGCGCGGTTGTGAATATTCCTGAAGTGATAAAGGCTTCGAAAAGTCGTTAGAAAGGGGACTGGACGAGAGTGAGAAAAGAAAAATGAAGTAGGAGTGTTTGGGAGAGCTATACAATGTGTGTCCTTGCGTACGTGTGTCCCGGTGCGGATAGCTGACTACGGTAAGCAAAAATGTTTTTTAAAATCCATACCCTCATAAGCATAAGTTGAAAAAAACACTATTAACAGCAGAAAATGCCCGCTGCTTTATTATCTTGATGCAGAAAATAAGATAAAGGACCGCAGTAGCAAAGAGAGTAACATAAAGTAATAGACTAGGAGAAAACGCCGCCTCTTCACTCGGCGATTGCGTGCTGAACGTGTGGGTCCTGGCGCGAATATTGCAATCTGTATCGCCTCGTCACTCCTCGAGCACGTCGTCGGTCCACAGGGGTGGTACCCGACATATCAAGTAATGGGCCCTACAGTGCCCTGGCTCTTGAGTTTTTGGGCCCGACATAATCCCTTCTGTGACCCTTGGGGACCACTGGGTAGTCCTGAGTGGAGATCTAAGAAATACTTTTATCGCGAACTGTGCCTTCGATACTGGAAACCGAAGGGGGTTTTTTTTACTAAAAGTAGTCGTATGAAACGATATGTCGAACATTGAATGCGAAAAGTGGTCATTCTTAGCTAAGTTTGTAAATATCTCCTAACCTTTGCTCTTTGCGGCATGTTGCTTGTAGCTTTCCATTCGTGTGGTCATGCGCCATTTAGCACTACCTCCTAGTGACAAGTTGCAGTACAAGATATAAACTTCGCATAATTGGGCTGAGGTGCAGTTCCCTTCTCAGACGTTGTCGCAACATGGGCCTACCGTATGCTGTTCTATTACGAAGTAGAAAAAATTAAAACTTATTACACACCTAAAACTAGGTCCGTGTGGCCTTATCATCCTACTTTTCACCAATATTCAGTGAAAAAATAGAGGACATCTCATCATATCTTCTGTTCAGTAGAATACATTACATTACATCAGATTCAATCGCTCTTATTCAAAATTAGGTGTGAAGCCGGTCATGGAGAGGGTTGACCACAAACAACTACAACTACTTTCCTTATGCCGCCTTTAGGAAACAAGCCACTGTTTTCGACCAGTTGTCAGTGCTCTGTAAAGAGATTTGATCCCTATGTTCAAGAGACTTTCGGATTCAATTCTCGGAATACTACTCGTTTTTTGTGTCTCTGTACGAAGACAGGTTTAGTCGAAATTGATAGAAGTCACGAAATCAAAGCTCATTTCTATTATCGTTTCTGTCCTGCCTTTTCCCTGACAAACCGCAAATCTAATACTTCGATAAGCACTCGCGAAGCTCACAAAGATAACCTGTGAAATTGATTGCCATACATACGCCCTCAACCTGCATTTTGGTCTTGCGCTGGTACGAAAGCAGCTGTTGTGGGCAAAAACTGTATGGTGGGGCATAAGAATGGTGACAAAATAATTTTACTCCATTTGCAAACGGAGTTATCGATTTGTTGTAGAAACAACGACAACGCTTGCACATACACAACAAACAAGAAATTACATTTCTCGCTTACAAAGAGCTCGGACTAGATAACTTCCTTCAGGCGGGCCAGATTCGATTTGACTGTTGCCCGGATGGCATCCCGTAGAAGCGAACGAACTAAACCTTCTAACGTCCTTAGGTTCTCAGACCGACCGAATTGAGAAGTTCATTACATTCAAATCAAGGGAAAGGGGGTCAGATTTATGCCGCTACAAAGCCGGTAAAGTAATCTCGGCATCACTTTACATCGAATGCCATCGGATGACATGCAAACTGTTGCTGGAAAAACCATTCAGTCTCAGGAAACTGAATGACAACACATCTCTTCAAAATTTTTCGAAATGTAAATGTAATAATTCAATAATTTTGCAGTACGCGAATTCGCAATCATTTCTGCCCAAACCATCACTGCAGGATGTGATCCACTCGTGACTGCTTACCCGGCTCTATCGGCTTCTTCAGATGTCAAAAAAAGTAAACGGAAGCTCTACCGGTCGAATATCTGAGCAATCGTGCAAACTCTTTCGTTGGTGAAAAAGGTCCTCGAGCGTACATCGCTTGCGGCCCTCTTAGGAAGCTGCTCGCATCTTCCAACCCTACTCATCTCAGAGTGTACGAGAAGGCCTGACTTTTATCGAAACTGTTGGAGCACGTCCCGATCCAATTCTGCCCTATCCTTCTCATCGTTCAACTTGAAACTTACAAATCTCTGACCACATCCTGATGCTCTTTATCTTCTTCAAAAAGCCACATTCTCAAAAATTTCTCGATTAATGGCTGCCGAAGATGTCGACCTTTGCGAGGACGAAAATGAAGCGCGCCTCTTCAATGAAAAGCATAGCGATGCATCATGAAAATAAGGCATACGTCGGTAGGAATATGTTCGGCTGCGTTAATGTAATAACATCAGCTCGATACGGATGAGGTGACACCATTTTACCAATACAAAGCACGAAACCAGGGAATATACACTGAAAATGTGGCATATTCAACCAGCCAAAAGCCATCCTCACCGCTTTATCAAAGAGATGTGCTACTATGATTATGCCTACCCCCCTCCCCCCCCGCCCCCTTTTGAATTTGCCCATAATGAGCCAACATTCAAACAAAAAGCTAGGTTTGTTCAGGTAATTCCCTGAAAAAAGCGAAGCAGTGAAGTATGCGCTCTTTTTCTTAGAAGTCTACCCGTACGAACGCCCTCCCTATTTGGTACGGGTGGCCTTCATCACGACGCCCACACAAAGGCGCGCGTTTGCAGTGATTGTCCGCAAGATGCCGCCGTAAAATATCGGCCATTTTTTCGCACAAAGAATCGTTGATTAAACATAGAAGATGAATTTGAATAAGTTTCTAGCCCGTATGCTTATGTAATTTGAATGCTGACAACTACGACATTTGACATTACTAATTAGTTGATCTATGTTTCGGAAACTTTGGAAAGCGGCAAAAGGTGGTTTCGATAGCATGGAATGGTGTTTCGATAGTACAGTAACAACGTACCCTTTGCATTTCGTGCATAGTGCCTTCTTGGATAATCGGAGTTTCGACGTTTTACCCATATAAACTTCTTCGAGACTGACATTCAGAGGATACACAGTATCCTGGAACTTCCGTCGAGTTCGACTGAAAAACTCAATTTATAGCTAAAAATTATGTCGGGAACAAGGGTTTTCTCACCGTCGTCCACCACCCATTCCAAAAAATCCGCTGAAGGGTGAATCGTCATCGTCGCCAAATATATGGGAAAATAGATCTCCTCCGAAACCGCCTGGAAGCGAAAATAGTTGTTACCTGTCTGTAGGAGAGTACAACTAAAAGGCTTAGTGATTTTCTCTTCACTGCTTACCTCCGCCGCCTCCCTCTTTGATAGCATCCAAACCTCCAATATCATACCTTCGTCGCCGTTCTGGATTGGATAGAATTTCGTATGCGAAACTTATCTCTTTGAACTAAAATTGAACATGGAATCTAATTGTATGGAAACATAACTTTGCGTGCAAGCGACTTGGCGCTTAACGATTCTAACAACCAACCTGGTCCCCATGATTGGGATTTTTGTCAGGATGAAATTCTTTAGCTAGCTTGCGATATGCCTGGAAAAATAAATTAGGCTCAAAACATCCTCCATATTCATCTCTCAACTCAAAACAGACTTAGCGAGCTAACCTTAGCTGCTTGCTCAATGTAAAAAGGCTAAATCTACAATGTTTTAGTGGAGGAAATGGAAGCATGATGTTAGGTAACAACCGAATGGCGTCCCAATCCCACTTGTAATGACGTATGGGACAGAACATTCCAAAGATAGAAAAGTGAAGATATTCCATACTATCTCACCTTTTTAATGTCGTCATCACTGGCGTCAGGCTTCACTTTAAGTACATCATACAGACGAGTATCGACTGGACCGTCTTGGGCCCTACCCATACCACCCAGTCCGCCGTGGAAGAACATACCTCACCTTGAAAAATAGTGAAAAGAAGCTAAAGAACTAGTTATTAAAGCAAACGCTGTTAACAACACCGATCACTGAGGTAGTCACCATGAGCTAAGTTCTCGAACATTCAGAACACGCCATATGCGCCAAACCGAATCTGCGTCAACAGGGTCCCGTGAAAACTCGTCTGCGGTGATTGGATTGCTTTTTCGATGTGCTCGGTGAATTTCCAGTGGTTCTCTCAGCAAATTCAGATCTGCACTATGGGTGCAAGTAGTTTGAAAGGTGTTCATAGGATCTATAACATGTATTAGTATGTAGTTGTTTAAAGAGTGTCGAGTTTCCAAGTAAAGTGTGCCTATCGTGGCATACAAACGAAACTGTAGTCTGTCCCTTTATACGGAGCGTGAACGAAGTGTTCGGTGAAAGTCAATATAAATAGTCAAGGCGACGCATTATAAATAATCGCTGTTCTCAGCCATGTCTTGATAAGATCGTTGATCAGAAAATGTGCAAGAAGCAGATGATTCGCTGACGACATGAGGCTTCAGAAACGAAAATTCGATATGGGCACTTGGCTCTTACAGTGATCCACTAGCTTCTCTTCCATACACCCGTGTCTTCGCCCAAGGCCCCTTTTCGACGCGTCGTATATGTGACGGGTGAGAATTTTCGTATTGAAATGGGGTTACTCTAATTTTGCTTACCCCCCTAAGATGTAAAATAAATGTACTTCACCGAAGATGAAATAAAATTTATTTGCGCTTCTATCACACTCGAAGCAAGCATGTGATGACATACCAATCGACGATCTCGGTGAGGCCGATATACTGTTCAATGAAATTTTACGCAGAAATCGTGATAAACACGTAAGCGCAGAGGTTCTACAATTTTTTTTNTTTTTTTTAAAGACATAAGTGTTACACAGATGAGGCGAGTGGAGGAAAACCTTCAAAACTAGCTGTACAATAAAACTTTCTACCGAAAGGCTCATGAGATTTGCAAAAAAAAATGGCCAGGACGCCTGAACAATGCCGGGCTCTTCTCCTTCTTATGTTAAGTTCAAAATGTCCCCTTTCCTCCTCGAAAAAAAGAGTAGTGAGCAGGAGTCCCTTTCCACATCGAGTAGTAGAACAATCCACAGGTCAAAATCGATTGCTGTTATCGGTCGTTACTTTACAGCCTCAATCTCTCTGCATCTCTCCGACTTTCTTGAAGTTGGAACACTGCGACTGAAGGAAATAAAATTATGATTGAGCGGTCAATTCACAATGGCTTGATATAGCATATTGGTGAATCAGCCGACATCATTAACACTACATTGAGTTCCCCACATCCCCCTTGCCTCTTCCCGGCTACTAGTTCTGCCGCCCGCCAATAGTCCACCTATCCGGCCGCCTACATCTCTACCGAATTTTAAGCCCTGAGTCCCCGAATCCAAATCATATATTCGCGCACGCCCCGCCCCATTCTTCCAAATTTGAACACTCTGGGCTGGAGAACGAAGTAGGTACTACACTTTTCGCGCAGGTCCCACCCCTAGCGGACGAAGCCCAGCTTTGGTCAGGATGTGATATCTGTGTAATCATAATTTTGGCCCACCCTGTATATGTATATTTATATATGACCAGTTGGGCTACGCACGCTAATGCGTGCACCACATGCCCATTACCGCTTACCTACGACTTGTTAGAGGACCAATATGAACAGTATCTGTTGACTTCCCATTTTATTGTATAGCTGTTTCCTCGCCACGCTCACGTGGCATTCACACTTTTCATTGGCCTACGTAACTTTCGGGAGGACGCACAAACGGGCATACAAACAGACGCACAAAATTACCACTTTATATATCGAGACAGTCGTACCGCCCGGCTCACGCTGGGCTTCCCTCCTTCTTATGATAAAGTTGTGATAGACGGCAAACAGCAACTCCTTTGGAACGAATGATACTTTTCGGAACACGAAGTTCGATAGAGGAACACTAGGGCATGCAAACGATATCCAAAATGTGCCGATGCCTATGCGTTTGAATAGGATCTGTCTGTCTCGATCTGTCGCTGTTGATGTTAAAGGTAATGACCCTTTGAAGATTTACTGACAGGCATTCAAAGCCTTGAATGGTACTCACAATTGTTGTCGAGTCATAATAATACCATTATCAAATGTCTTCATGAATATAGCTCCTTTTATCTACGGATACATCATTAAATG
>UZAF01018845.1:0-29056 GCA_900617895.1 Haemonchus placei
GAGACTCAATATGGGAGGAGTGCACCAGACGAAGACGTCGAACCGATGAGACAGCACTGGTCTCACCAGTCAGACAAACACAGCAGCTAGAGACTCGATTTGGCTAGAGTGCGCCAGACGAGGGCAGAAAATACCGTACCCAGGCGAATTTAAAGGACCCGAGTCCGAGCAGTCCGTAGGCCGCTGGAGAGAGCGCGGGGTGCCGCGCCGCCTGCCGCGCCGCGTGGCGCCCCCAACCTGCTTAGCACCCTAAGAACATTTCATAGCACGAGTAAGGGCAACTACTCCTTTTTCTCTGCACTCTATGCTCAGCCCAGCTACATTCTCACTGAGGACAAAAATACAAGGAAAAACAGAGCAATGACTACTGTTTCATTCTTTCTTACCTTTCCTTGGCGAGCGGCGACTTAGTGTCCATTGTTTCTTAGCACCTATAAAAGCCAAAAAACAATTAAAGAAAAGCAACGCTCGGAAGATCAATATTTCAGAAATCATCTCGAAAACCAAGGAAATCTGCCACTGATGCGAAAACAACACTCATCAGAACTGATAGAGGTAACCTCTCATACTTTAATTACTTGCCTGATTAGTTTACCTATGGAAGAACACTTAGGATACGACAAACACAACGATGAAAAACGAAAACACGTTGAAGAACAAACTAACTAAGCAACAAGAGCAAGTACGAGAAGCGAGAGCGCCCACGCGTCGGACGCGTTAGGAAGTGGGCCCAAAATTAAAGGACGGGGACGCCGCCGATTACGGTAACGTCCCGCTGCAATCAATCCGCGCCCTTTAATCAGGGCGCGGATTGATTGCAGCGCTATAACCTCTCAGGTGAAAGACTAGCATTTGCAAATAATAGCCGGCAAAATAAAACTTTGCCCAAATTGATGGCCCTTGCAGATTCTCATCGACATTGACTGCTAGCACATGGATATTGCTTATGTTATTTCTCCTATTAATAAACGACGCTGTTAGAGAGAGGGCATCCCATCACGGACAGCTTGGAGTCTTTGAACAACCTAGCGATAACAAGAGCAACGTTCGAAGACCGAGGGATAAAAAGGATAGTCATTCGAAGAGGTTCTGCCAAAACAGGCCATGCGAGGTCTGCGTGAGCCGGCGAATGCGCTGGCTGGGCACCCGAATGGCACTGCCCCTGACGCATATCGATTGGGCGTGGCTGTGCAAGGCCACTACGGCGACCTTCAGCGCTGGACACGCCCCTCGCTGACGTGGCACGGCCAGAATGGCGATGTAACATCACCATTACAAAGATACAAAGAAATTGATTGTAAGTACCACGGATAAAATGCAAAACCAGGACGACAACCAATATGAGGAACAATCCTTCAGGAGCTTTAGTAATTTCAATGTAATACAAATTCGAATATTCATTAAAAAAGCTCGGGATCAGAACACTTGGGAAAATCATGAAATTTTTGGGCCTCCTAGTACTGTAACCTTGGCCAAGGATTCCGTCCGGATGTCTGATATGGCACGAAACAGTTCGGAGTCTACATCATTCAGTCTCGATATATGCCTCCCTTCAGTCCGTTGAGGGCAAATCAGTATGGTTTCTATTGCTAATTAGCCATTCACTAAAAGTAATTCTCGACAGGCTATAATGGACGACTTTGTTTTGCATCAACGACGGCAATACGATGACGGCCATCAGAGCGTTGCATGACCGCAGCTCGAGCAGGATGCAAATACTAAAGAACTCCCTTTCATAATGCGTATCTCCATCGTTTGCTTGACACGATGATCGTTTGAATGTGCAAACAGACTGATATGAATCGGCCTCCCAATCGTCCTATTCCTCATTCAAAGGCACAGTTCCCAAGTAGATGGCTACGCAGATTACGCGTCGAGAACAAAAGGGGTCGATGACCTCTGAGGAATTGATTAGCCCAGTTCTGCTCACTAATGTCACACACATGTCGACCTCCCGAAAAGAGGCCCGGAGTAAATAGGCCACACCATAATGCAAAGAAGCGGCCTTTTCAGTGCCTTTGAATAATAATCACCATCTTGTTTTTGTCTAATCCCAATCAGTTCCCTTGGTTTCTTTTTATTCTGAAGCCACATCACTTTGCCTAGAGAGACGGTTTTCTTCCTTTCTGTCATCTCTGTGTGGTAACTACATTGGTGTAACACCGACCGACAACTATTCAACACACTACTAAACATATCAAATAAAAATACCCAAGGGCCACTGAAAAAGGTTGAACTGCAGTGGAGTGGCTGATGGAAGTGGGTGCTTCATCCCTCATGTGAATGTAGGGCACGTGCAAGCTATAGCACTCTAGAAGCAGATCCACAACTGAGATCCATAATGGAAGACGTAGTTCGAGGCGATAGTTAGAACCACAAATTGTGAAGGTCCTTTACATGCCAGTAGCAGTTTTCGTATAATGCACAAAGAGAAGAAGCCTAGCTTCAGTAACTTCTCATGGATGTGGCTAAAAGGGTAACTGCTGTCCTGAGACATAAGAATTATGCTTTTGAGCAAGGCTGATATAATGCTTGATTGAACTCTGAATCTGACAGACGTGGTGAAAGCTACGGAGGTCTGCCTTATTACTTAAGTGTCGTATGCAGCATTTATAGGACTAATGAGGCGCATTTGGACTCGAAAGGTGACAACGCAAATCCAAGGCAGGTTGAAGCAGATCCACAACTGAGATCCAAAATGGAAGACGTAGTTCGAGGCCATAGTTAGAACCACACACTGTGAAGGTCCCTGACATCTCAGTAGCAGTTTTCGTATAATACACAAAGAGGAGAAACCTAGCTTTAGTTACTTCTTAGGATGTGGCTAAAAGGGTAACTGCTGTGCTGAGACATAAGAAATATGCTTTTGAGCAAGGCTGATATAATGCTTGATTGAACTCTAAATCTGACAGATGTGGTGAAAGCTACGGAGGACGAATCTGACAGATGTAGTGAAGGCTACGGAGGTCTGCCTTATTACTTAAGTGTCGTATGCAGCATTTATAGGACTAATGAGGCGCATTTGGACTCGAAAGGTGACAACGCAAATCCAAGGCAGGTTGAAGCAAAAGGTAACGATCGTAGCGTTCAAGATCCAAGGCACGTTTATTTCCAAACAAATCGGCGAAACACCCATCTACTGGCTTCCCGCGAATGAGTGTGAGAAATGCCCTTCGATGGTTTGGTATGCTAGGCAAGGATTTACATTTACAATACATCCTGTCTGAGAAATAGCGACTGCTGCTTCAAAGGGATAGGGGATTCAAATTGAAGACGTGCTGGCCGCTAATTTGCTGCGTTCACAATTAGGCCTTTACCAAACCATTAGCTCCCATGACAACGATTTATCTCGACGGCTTATGCGCCGACGCTCCCTCCGGACCTGAATATGGGAAACCCAGCTGGCCGTGAGCTGTGCCTCCGGAGATGCAAAAGTCATCTCATCTCTAGATGGACACATACGTTGGGTGGAAACCTGAATGGGATGCCTAATCGGTTGAGTGTTAATTTAACTTTATCAGTTTTGTAAACAACACTGATACTGAAGTAAATGCCGAACTCAAATTGACATCACCTTGGCGAGTGTTTTGGTTAGGTCTAACAGTTGAACGATGAATATAAGAAAAGCAATATTATATAAAAGGAACTGCCCATGGGAAAGCGTACTCTACGTAGAAAGCAGCATACCTTAATACTTAACAGTTCCTAAGCAGACAGCGGTAATTGTAAGAGAAAACCAACCAGAAGAGTCATTCTTCAAAGGTCCACATAGTGGCCCAATAAGTGTGAGGCAGAGGAGATTATTGGCTTGGAAGTTCGCAACAATTTTAATTTTTTACCATACAAGATCGAATTGCCCTTCAACAAACTCGTATCAAAGCTAAAACTCTTGACACTGATATTCTTGAGCTAGCTCAGATCGAAGCAGTTGCCCCATCCATCTACATACTAAGAAAAGACCCCTGCATGGAATTTCTATAGAATCTTTCATAGTACAGAACACTTATCGATCAGTTCGTCGATTAATCAGCGCGGCCCTTGGGGGCGCCAGCGCCCTTTTGTGCTCTGCGTCTCTTCAGTACTTACCTAATCTAATCATCCCACCCATCTCGGAGCTCCTACCATTCTAAAAGTTAGGGAAGAATCTCCGCGGTGGGTGAACCAGTTGGATGATTATTGCTTACCCCATCCCAGCTTTTTGCACGAGATAATCAACTCTCCCACCTCGGAGCTCTTCCCCTAACTTTTAGAAGGGGAGAAGTCCATCTCTGCGATCTCTATGCACTTTGCCGCCGGTGTCAGAGACGCAGAGCACAAAAAGGGCGCTGGCACTTCCCAACTACATTTTCACCGAGCATTCTAATGAAAAGGCAAAGACCTTCTTCCCGTTCGAAACTGGAGATTACCACCCCCCCCCCTCCCTGCCTACTTTACCATTACCACAGTTGGCATCGTGCCAAACAAACCTGTTCCAATAAACGGAAAAGGTGCAAGAGCTGCTGACCTGACCCATTGCGCTGCGTCTCTACCCCACACCCGCTGTAGGCTAGAACGCAGAGGTCGCTGCAATCGCGAAGATATGCCGTGGCAGCGCTGAAACACGCGAATAGCGCTCGATCAATGGGCGCCTAGAGTTGTGAAAGGACACAACAAGGGTTGTGAGGATGATTGCTATTGGAGATGGGGTTTTTTCTCAAGTAGGCGAAGATGTTGTTCACTATGATGGACTTCACGTCAAAACGTTTGGTAGAGCGATTTTGAGCGAATTTGCGGTTTGTGAGATGTCACCTAGACCCTTTCGTCTGACATTCCTACAGTTTCAGCATTCACAATTTATTTTCCCTGATCCTTACAAATAAATTGTGAATGCTGAAACTAGGAATGTTAGAAGAAAGAGAAACCTGTGACACTTATGTCAAAAAAGAAGTGTAACTCAATTGGTTCCATAACGATCCATAGCTAATCGACCTGCTTAAGGAGATACTGGCCCGGATCCATTGGATATCAATTTGATACAGCTTAATCAAGAAATGTGAGCGTAATACAAAAATTTTAAGCCTTTTCATGTCTATTTCATCTTTGTGTACTGAAACATCTCTTCCTTGGGAAACGAGGCTGAGGTGACAACGTCATTTCGTTTCTTTACGCATGGTTTTTTCCTTCTGTTCTGCGGTCGCTGCAGTTTGACAAGCACAGCAGTTAGAGACTCAACTTGGCAGGAGTGCGCCAGACAAGGGCAGTCGACCTGTTGAGTCGGCACTGGTCTCACCAGTCAGACAACACAGCAGTTAGAGACTCGATTTGGCTAGAGTGCGTCAGACGAGGGCAGAAAAATACCGTACACGGGCGAATTTAAAGGACCCGAGTTCAAGTAGTCCGTAGACCGCTGGAGAGAGCGCAGGGTGTGGGACCGCAATACCGTAACACGCGCTTATGTGCTTAGTTGCAGCTGGCCTAAATTTAATAGTGAAATGAAAGATACCAGGATGGGAAATGTACAGAAAGGGAAGGTGTTGGGTGTCAGCTGCAGGTTATAACAATAGGTAATAATCAGTGAGGTTAGGGCGACAAACATGTATTCAAGTTCTGAAAACTTCTGCTAGTTTGACGTAGGACTTTCAAAGCAAAAGTCGTGTTGTGGTATAAGCAGAGACAGGCACTCGATAATTACTCCCGGGGTAGCACAACCCACACCCTAGTTGCTTTAGAGGAAGATTCATAATAAATGATAACTCCTAAAAGGAACAATTCTGTCCGCACATGCACAAACGATTTCTCAACTAGGGCGCAATGCCTAAAGTTCCGATTTAATGTGAATAGTTTCTTCAAAGGAGCTCTTATAACAGACCTGCCTTTGGCTCAATCAGTCGAGTGAAGCGCCTCACCCAACACCTTCCCTTTTCTGTCCATTCAAAGGAATTTGTTGGGTGCTGTGCTCTCCTTTCCTTTCATCAATTCCCCATCCTGGTAGCTTTCATTTCACTTTTAAATTTAGGCCAGCTGCAACTAAGCACATGAGCGCGGCGCGGGTTACGGTATTGCGGTCCCACAGCGAAATTCGCAGCCGCCCCTCAGTTCCCTATATGATCCAGCATGACCGTTTTTGAAGTTTATAAGAGAAATTCATAAGTTTTCCGGAATGCTCCTTTAGATGGGCTTGGTAATAATGCCCACATTGAGTGATTATGGATCTTTATTATAGAACCGGCACTCAGTCTAATGGTCATTCAATTATGGGTCCAGAAATTACTTGTCCTCGCTTGAAAACAATTCTAAGATCCACTGGAGATAAAAAAAAAAACGTGGCACCCTATAAAAGGAAGTGATAGTGGTTGTCTACAGTGGAGATGTCAAGGCAGGAAGCAAATCCTGGTTTTTGCCAAGAAAGGTATAGCTCCTCTCTTGGTTGAACTGCACAGGTCTGCTTTACTTTTAACCTTCTACTTCTAACCGCCAGCAAGCGTTCGCCCTGAGTACGCAAATCAACACCGGAAACTCTCTGAAATTCTGTGTTGACACCATGTGAAAAGCCGGCGAATGGTGTAGAAAGATAATCACGCGCCCCACATGTTATAAAGCTTACAGAGAAGAGAGTTACGGAGCGGCTGGGAAGTTCTATCCAATCCTGGGAATTCTCCTGAAGTAACACTATCCAATAACCATTCATTCGGTAGTTTAAAACTTCTCTTCAGAGAAGGATTTTTGGGATTATACTACGGTAGAATCCTGTATTCGAGAGTCTCTCGAAGGGCGCCCACGAATTTTTAGGACCTTGAGCCTTGAGCCGCAGCCGGAGCACTGACCAAAAGTGCTAGAAAGCAACGGCGAAGTGAACATCATAAAGCTCTGAGAAAATCGTTGCATATGTCGCAAGACTTATGGGCCGCCTAGAATAAACAGTTGATTAGCGAGACGGCTTGCCCTATCCCGAAAGTAGGCTTATCAATGAACGCTGACCGACACAGCTCAGCATATGATATCAGTTGATATCAATGATTAGTGACCCTCTAGCATTCATATTCCACTGGGAGCCGAAAATCATACATGATATTATGCTGCCCTTCTCATAATCATACGTTGAGGAGGGCAGGAAATCAATTAGCCTAAATGATCTCAAACCGTGCTTAACACTTGTAGAGGAACAACCTATAGACTTACCACTCCCTCATGATCAGAGGCGTTGTGGCCCCTTTTTGCTAAATAAAAAACACCGTTAGTAGTCAACAGAGTGGTCGGTAAACTCATCCAGCAAACGTTTGTGGAAACGGGATCAATTGTGAATCAAAATAAGAATGGGAAAGCCTGAAAGAAGAAACACAAAGGAACAGGTGCACGGTTAGTGTCGAGCCTGCAAGTGCTATTCCTAAGAAGAAGGAACTAATTAGGAGCAGAACAACCACCGTAATGGGAGGAGGAATGGGCGCGGAAAGTGTGCCGAAATTGGCGCGAACTTCTACCGAAGTCATCTATGCGTCAATTCGGTACTATTCTACTACATATTACACCCCCAGGCTGTTACACTCCAAAAACTCGAAATTTTAATTTTCTATGAAACTTCGCGCATAGGGGTAATTCGATGCTCTTGATAACGAAAATGACCTTCATTTTTAGCGTTGGCGCCATTTGGCTCCAATTGACGCCAAATTGGGCCAATTTAAGCCAAATGGCGCCAGCGCCAAAAATGAATGTTATATTCGTTAACAGGACCTCAAATAACCCCTAAACGCAAGTTTTCAGCAAATTTGGTGAAAACACCCTTGGCGCCAAATGGCGCCAGCGTCAAGAGTGAAGGTTATATTCGTTATCAGGGCATCGGATTACCCCCATAAGCGAAGTTTCATCGAAAATTAAAATTTTGAGTTTTTGGGTGTGTAATAGCGGAATAGTGAGGGACGGTCAAGTCGTGCGTCCAGGGTGCACGCGGCAAATGGCGCGGCGAAATTCATACCTATCCTGACGACCTCAGCGCCTGCTATTTGGGCCTAATTTTGAAGTACAGTAGAATAGTAGGATCAGCTGACCATACTAATCTACCCTGCTTTAGATTCGGGCCCCGAAGATAGGCGCCGGAGTCGTCCAAATTCGCCACGAACTTCGCCGCGCAATTTGCCGCGCGCGCCCTCGGACGCACGACTTGACACACACCCCGGAATAGTACCGTCAATTCAAATGTTTCACAAAACAATGCAGACAAGTCGCTCTGTTCCACAGCACAGTTCCAATGCGCGTAGATCGTTGATTTTCTTTATTTAATCTCGAGAATTCCGATTCTGCATCGGTTTCTGCTTTTCCCCTCTCCTTCAGCATGAGTTACCACACGAGGGTTTTTTTTTGCGTTTAGCGCTTAGTACAGATGAACTAGTATCTTATTTTAGTAAAAATCTAAAATATTTGCTTTGTTTTATTGATAATATCGCCTCCTATCATCAGCAGAGCATAGACTTTTGATTCAAGGAAGTCTTAGCTAGAATCTGGGTACCATATGGGACCTTTTTTATTCTAGGACCTTCCTCAAAATGTCAGGCGCATGGGAGTTCATCAAAAGACACAAAGGCAAGATTATCGCTCTTGGTGCATTGACTGGAGCTGCTGCTGGATCTGCTTATGCATACTACACGCAACAAGAAGCTCAACAACACTTGCTGTCGAGCTTAAGTGAGAACGAATTCAGATTTCAGGTCGGTGGTCGTCTATTTAGTTTTGTTTTTCATCTCGAGGTATTTCGTTTAGTCGAGTTCATTCGAGTGTTATGTAAGTTGCCACCGTAAAATTCTTGAAGGAGAGCTCTTGAAATCTCAGCTACCGATTATCTCGTTGGAGTTCGGGAAAAAGATTCGCTAGAGAGGGGAAACGTATGCTTTCTGACCGGATACGCTGTGAATGATCGTTTTGTTGGTCTTACTTGGGCAAATCCTTTACGGGTTGCGCCATGTTTTCACTTCCAGTGGAAGAGTGTGGGCTTTGAGTGCGTATTGGGTCATTGCTAGTTACAGCTGCTCAATTGCTAGTAGTATATCTAATGGCGCGGGTGAAGTTTATTGCCTGGCTTCCAATACTGGACCACCATTCGAGATGCAGGAGTAGTTCTGAATGAAGGTCGAATGCCTGGTACATACAATAGCTAGGCTGGCCAACGGCTATCAGTCATCTTATGATTGCTTGAGTTGAAATGGGTTGCATAAATGTCCGCGTTTTTCGTCGTACTGTACTGACTCTACCCTACTTCAGCCAAGGCGGCATTTTGTCTTCAATGCTCAACAGCGTGCTTGTGATAAGTCAATCCGCGACATTGTACCCAATTTGAGTAGTCTTATTGAGGTTTGTTCCGTGGGCCTTAGCATTTACCATCTTTTCTCCGTTGACATTTGTTTTTGGACTTTTCATGTAATATTTTCAGGATAGGTTCCCTATTGAACAGCTCACTGAAAAATTGAAACAGAATAGTGATATGAGTGTTGAGGAAAAAGTGGAGATTTGGGAAAAGATCAAGGTGGAGTGGTTTGCTTACGTTCGAAAATTCTTTGTTGAGGCGCAAGTGCAGTGCTTAATATTCAGGTACTAAGCGTGGCTCGTATTATGGGCGTAGCCTACTCGTATTCTTTACTAACGCTGGCGCTGAAATCTCAAATTTCAATTCTTGCCGCTGACATCTGTACTGAGTTTGAAAGGACAATTTGTTACACACCTACATGGTAAGAGAAGAATTATTCAAGATTTCTCCTATTCAACGATAGGTGACGTTGCAGGTTGGATACGATTAAAACGCAGGTCGAGAACCTTTTGGGTTACGAAGCTGAACCGATCAGAGATCCGTATATTGAAGTGAATAGCAAGCAAGTGGCTTCCAATAGACAAGTTTTCATACGATGTATTGAATACCTAACTACTACAGGTGCTCTTTTTTTGATTTTTTTTTTATCAGAGAGCTATATTTGAGAATTTCTTAATTGTTCGTAAGTGCGCGTTTAACAAATAAGTGCAGAACCAAGTATTTGAGCATGTATTTGATGTGACAAGACGTTGATCTCTCTACTTCCTCTCCTAAATATAAATATATATTAGAACAGCTGGGGCACTCTAGTGCTAGTGCATGAGCAATTTTTCTCATTGTCAAACTTACCACTCCATTTCTATTTCCTATCTTTGCTTCCATGAGAAAGCAGACCATTCGTAGAGCATTCTCAAATTTCTACTCTCTCCCATCACCCTAATATATAAGTTTAGGGGTCGCAAAGCTGTTGACTGTAATAGAAGAAACATGCAAGGAATTTTGTTCATCGATTTCATTGACGGATCGTGTCAACCAGGACAGCCTACGGGATGTGCTCGATCAAATAGATGGAAAATTATCTGAACTGGAGCCATGTTTCTTTTCAAAATTAGTCGCCCCGCTCTCAGAGGAAGAGGTTGGCCTTCCAGTTCATTCTGTATATTTTTTTTGCTATTCCCTCGTTACAGAGGGTGTCTGACGATGGAGTACTGCAGCTTCTAACACGTCTGGTGAAGGCTCTGGAATCGAAAGAATGTCGTGAAACGCTAGTGAGCCTTGTCGACTTTTATCTCACAGCGGCAGTTCATGTGAGTGTTTTCAACTGTTCATTTCCATTGAATATTTTTAATAATGGTATAAACTCTGTATCTAGCTATCAATAATTCTGGTCTTTAAAGTCAAATAACCTTCATTTTCTTTCATTTGTTATGCTTTATTACTACTCCATTATATTTGCTCACAAGTAACCTCTCCAGAAAGCGCCTGAGAAGCCTGAAGTCCTCGCTAAATTGCTACCTTCTATGTCCGATGTGTATTATTTCATTTCTACTGACGGATATGACTCACCATTACAAAACAGCCTTTGCTCATCAGATGTCGATAACTTCGCTGGGTTCGTGTTTGGACTCACTAAGCAACCAGCACTTAGCAGTGCACTTATTGCTCAGTATAAATAGCATTTGTATCATATTTTCTTATTTTTTCATGTATCATTATCTCCTGCTTTTTGATCAAATGATATTGATTTATACGGATCGTAATTCTCACTTGACCACGTGTTTTCTAGTGCCATATCTTGCCAACTTTTCACCTTCACATTCCATCAAGCTTGCCTTCAAAATAAATAGAGAGAGTAGAGAGAGATATAGTGTATATTTTGTAATGTTTTGGAAATAAATATATTTATAGTGTTGTATGGAGGGCATGTATATACAGTAATGGGTTCCATAAAAATACCTGGCTAGTTTTCGCATGTGTTCAATCTGATGATTAATCCTCGTCGAAGCTGACAGGCTATGCCAAATGAGCGCAGGATTTTGAAATTTGCTTCGACTCTTGCAGCGTGTACTCCTGAGGTATGTGTGTTTCGTACCTTTTTGCCAATTTTATTTACTTTTTGCTTACTAAATTACTTATTTTCTTGTCTTATCGCCTTGATAGCTCTCATTTCCTTAAATTCAAAGAGAGGGTATAGGCTGCGGCATACGGTGCTTGTGTTTCGAGACAAGCCGAAAGAATAACGAAGGACGCCTGTGCAAACGAATTTTCAAAGTTACTTGACTGCGTCAAGAAACAGGTCACACTTTTGCTGTTTTTACCTAGTTATTCAAAGAAATGACTGACGCCAGATGCAGTTGCTCCGTTTCTTTTTCTTGGAGTTCTTTATACTTGGAATTCGCTATAGTTAAACAGAAGAATATTTTAGAAAAATAAGGCAAAATAAGTGACGAAGATGAAGGTGAAAAGATTAAAGAGGGCTAACCGAATTTTAACGTTCTTCAAGTACAACTATAAGATTATTCCACCCTTCAGGTAATTGAATAGGTTCACTTGGTCGAATGTTCACTCTAATGTCTAATTATCCTAGGGTTCTGGTGGACGGGACATTTACAAATGCTGCTCTTGCAAATAAAATAAATCTTCGGGAGCAGTTACCGAAATATCTAGGCGGAGATGTTGAAATCGTGACTACGAAATGTGTACTTGCCGAGCTTGGTGAGTTAGCTAATACTGCAAAGTTTAGAATGTGGAGTTTGATCGTTATCGTTGGGATTGCAAAGAAGGACTACACACCGAATTAAGGATGAGACATGGTGGCTTTGCAATTAGATTTCGATTCCTGATGCTAAGATTTCTGAAAAATCTCCCTTTCTCCGAAGACATTTGTCCGAAGTTCAGAAAGCCTTGGATCACCTGTTTATGGAGCGCTTGTGATTGCTCGTCAGTTCGACGTGGATGTTTGTCCGCATACTCCTAGCCGGCCAGCAGCTGAGTGCCTTGCGCATCTTGCTAGGCGTGCTACCAAAGGGAAAACAAGATATGTCATTGCTACCAATGTAAGTTTGTTAGAATTTCGTCCTTTCCGGGTTTTTCTAGGGTCGTAATCATACCTATTCCACAGAATGTTAGTTAAGATTAAGCGAGGATACGGTTTCTTATCTTAGGTTGTTGAACTCGCGTGGATCAATTCGTTCACTTAGTACATTGTTTTTCTAGGACGACTCGCTATCAGAGAAGTTGCGTACGATTGCTGGAACACCTATCCTCTACATAAAATACAACGCCATTCTGCTCGATCGAGTGTCAGAGGTGCTAAATTACTATATCCGTCAAATTGGATGAAAGGTCCGGCTTGCGTCTTAAAGAGCTAACCGCGACTCTACGTGACAGGTTCCCCAACGATAGTTGAAGACATGCACCGCTGTATATTATTTTAGATCTCAAAAAATGCCGTGGATGATATACACAAAAACGAACTTGAAAGCCTTAAAGCAATCAAAGCGGCAGTGTTAGGTGAACAAACCGTCAAAAAGAAGAAGAAGAAGAAAATAAAGGTACCCTTTCGTTATTTTTCTCTAATCAAAATAAATTCATCTCCGTTTTTTTGAGGGCGCTAATCCGCTGTCTTGCAAGAAAAAGAAGAAAGTCATCAACCCAGTAGTGCCCGTAAAGACAGGAGAGCGAACTGCCAGTGGCAAAAGGAAACGATCAAAACGGAAACCAGCCGCAACAGCTTCTCCGCTTGAAGGTGCTCAGGCATAGTTAGCATAGTTTATTGTGATTTACATGTGGTTACTACTTTCTTGTTATTGTATTATTAGCTGTTTACTGGTGAAATTCGTCGAATAAATTTTTTGTTTTTTGTCTGTTTACAGCTTTTGGAAGGATATGTGACCTAATTCATAGAAATATTCATGCGTCTGTTCAGTAGCTGTACTGTCATGGCTTTATTGAAGGTAAGAGATGAATACGGTATCTATTTGTCCTCGATCGACTCTCGTGGGGACCTTGTCCGCTCCATCGTCATCCTTACTTATTCTACCAGCCACTGAACATTATCCAACGCAGATTGTTGCAGGTGGAATAAACGGAGAAGTAGGTTTCTGATTTAGTAATTGTACTTATTCGACGAGTACAATACTGATAACAAGGAACGACGGACCGGCAAGGAATGACGTTGTTATGCTTACCGTTTCAATGTCTACCCAAGGTAATGGACCATACAATTAGTTGGGGAGTGAAGATCTACTTAAAAGGCACTGCTCACAAATAAACACAGTTTCTGAGTTCTCCCCTTAGGAATACCCAGTGACCCCCAGGGGTTACAGGAATGAAGCTGTCGGGTCCCGAAACTCAGCAGCCAGGGCATAGTGAGAGCCTCGTTACCGGATCGCCCGCATGCATCGCCTCCCGACCGATTATGTCGTCCAGTCCCCTTTTAACGTTTTTTCGAAGCCTTTTTCCCTTCGAACACCGGTTCACGCACTTTCTTCGCCTTCATCGCACTATCTTCCATTTTTCGTCATAATCTGGATTACCCAAAATTATCGTGAACGGTGCCTTTGAGTATTGACTGCTCCAATGATATTGAAATGAAAAAACCCGGAGTCAAAAATGAACTCAAAAATGCTGAGTAGAATTGTAATCAGGAGTTTTGGAGTACATCAATCATATTTCAGGTGTACTTTATGAAATACGATGGTAGTACCGATGTAGTGAAAATGCCGGCCAAGAGTAATTCCCCAGTAACTGCGCTGGCGTGTGGGAATTTAAGAGGAAGAGTTCGTATGAGGTAAGTGACATCATATATGTTTGAAGCGATTATTTATATGCATTTCCCAACTCAAAATGTGTTCTTGCACACATTCTTTTATATTTGTAGACCTGAGTTAATAGCTATTTCGGCCGATGGTTTCCTACAGTGCGTACATCCTCCATACAGCCATGCATCAAGTGTGTATAGTCAAATAGTTCAGGTCAGCATTTGCTATCATTCAGTGATAGGTAGGTCGTCAACAAAGGTCTTTTCAGTCAAATATCGCAGCAGCATACGTAACTGATGTTGACGGGGATGGGCAAGAAGAACTGGTAGTATTTATGACTGATAGAGTAGGTATGTATAACAAATCTTCTCAGTTATGAGCCTGATGTATTGAATAGAATGATTGCATAAAGGTAGGCTGCCGATGGAGGGAAAACTGTTAGTTTGGCAGTCCTCATGGATGGATATTTAAGAGCTCCAAAACCATCGTGAGGGTATAATATGAAATTATAAAGTAAGAATATGATTTACGCATACAGAGAGGCTGTCCCAAATGCTCGGCGCATCCTTAAAAAATGGTTTATGGAAATATTTTTATGAAATATTTTCCCCATTTCATCCTTCAAAGACCATCATAGTCAAAGAGGTACGCTGAGCTTGTGGATGGTGTCATTTGGCGTCATTGGGTTGTTCCCCAATCGACCAGAACATCACTAAGAAATGAAGAATCACTAAGGAAAAAAGACCGCCGACCTCAGCGCGTTTTCTTAATTGGGATATTTAACATGCTGGAAAGTGGGAAGTGATAAAGTTCTATAGATTTGAAAGCCTTTTAGAATTCCCCGTGCATTTGCTTTTATTAGAAATCTTCCATAGATTGAGTATAATCAAGCTATAATCTAGCTATAATCAATGATCCTAAAGTAAAGTTTTTATTTGCTCGGAGAACGTTTATACAACCACCACCTAATCTTACTTGCGGGTACCCAAATCACTTTTCCTTTACAGTTCGTACATTTCGCTGGAGTTTTGAAGACTGTCGTCTACACCCGATCAACAAATGGGAAGTACCTAATCAGATATCCGCGCTAGCAGTTGGAGAGTCAGTGTAAGCCGTAATCGGCTTTATTCCCAGAGGTTGTGGTTCATCGTTGAGCTAAACTTTGCTAGCGACGTTTACAGTAACAATTCACTCGATCGCAAAGTTAAGGCCTCTATTGAACCACAACTCTGATTAGGTTCTAAGTAGCGAGGATTCAAAAACAAAACTTTGCTCATGAATTATTATCAAGAAAAATTCAGAACATCTTTGCGTGGCGCTGAAGCATGGCTGTCACAAATGGGTGCGAGATTCTACGTCTGCGTACCTTTTTCGGGCCATCAACCCACGGTTATCTATCCACAAAATAAGGAAGTCGGGACCGACGTCATGTTAATTCCATTTCGATCGCATTACATCTACATTATCGGAACCGTTATTTCAAATGTTGTTATAATCGGTAAGCAATCAGAGTTGTTTCCTAACTGGCCGGCCATTAAAAGACGGTTGCTTATTGTTATTTCATTTTTGAAAGCGTTTTTACCGTTTAGTAACCAAATTATGTATGATTCGCCCTCCCTTTTGCCCAGTTCTTCCAAAAATTTTTCAGCAAATCAGAAAGAGAGAACATTGGCAAACCCTGGATGGGGAGTGGCTGCTGCGGCTGCCGTTCGGCACAAAAATTTCAATTGCCTCGTGACATTGGATATCACCGGGAACGTGCTTGTATATGGATATAATCAACGCAGTGTAACGGTGAGCCATATAACCCGTGAAAGAATTTTTGTGACAAGCCTAGGTAGACCTTTAATTCATCTCTACGCCAATTATTGAACTAAATTCTATTCTATTTCAATGAATGGTACTGTTCCTGGTGTCTGAACAAACCCCGGATAGGCGCAATTTGTCCGAATAGCGACAATAGCTGTTTCGAAAAGTCGCGTCTCAGCTGGAAACCCTTTTACCATAGTTCCAGGACTGGGTGACACCTTTTAGTCGCTACGTCCTTGGCTGCTTTCATAGTCCGCGAGCGCGCGAGCCTGCCGGGGAACAACTCGTCCGGCGGTATCGACCAAGATATAGTTGTAAACAAGGGGCAAGCGCCGCCACCAGTCGCTCGCTCGCGGGGCAAATCGCGGACTATGAAAGCAGCCTTTCTCCTCACCCTGGCTGGAACGATTGGAATATGACAATAGTTCTCTGGAACTTATTGTAAACAATCGACCACAAATTACATGAATATGTGTTATCACTGCTCAAATCCAAATGATAAACTGTTCCCCCACACCTCTCATGGCGAAGAAGGACGTAGGTCTTCATAAGATACTGGACATTTTTCATTGGAACATTTCCAGAAACCTGAGATCACCCCACTTTTATCGTTCAAAACGTTTTCGTATGCTACATATCTGGCAGTCACTCTCTGTGGAGAAGTACTTCTTATTGGTATGTCCTTTACAAAACACCACCCAAAATAAATCATTCTGAATGTTATTTTTTCAGCGGTGAAAGGCGTCGTGGGAAGTGTGGTAGTGTACGAGGTTCCAGTGAAAAATATTATCAACGAACTCAGTGTCTAATATGCGGGTTATGTTCTTTTCTGTCTAGTCTTTGATGAATGTTTTAAGGTAATTAATTCCACTGTATGACCTTTCTCTTGTTTAATTTATTATCGCAAACATATTTTATTGTTAATTGGTACTGAATATAAATTTGTCAGTTAAGTTTTTTATTTTGCACTATGTAATTACTGCCTATGCAAAAGTACTGTTATAAAATGCGCCATAAACTGGAGGTGCTCTTTATTCATTCATTTCTATCAGAAATAATACACATGAAATTTCTGATATCTACAGATAACATGGTGGGAAAAGAAGGGATCCAAATCCATAAGAAGAAGAAAAAGAACAGGTTTTGATGGCTTAAGAGACGACGGGGTGGGTGAGAAGTGGGGGGAGGGGAGGGGTATATTGTCGAGTTGTCGGGTTGTCTACCTGAGTGAACCAAGTCCTAACGACTATGGGCCTTGGCTATGGCAAAGGTTGCTTTTGACACCTTTATAAGTTCCATGAAGAGGTCTGCCAGCACAAAAATAACTGGAAAGGGAGTGTTTAACAAGGCGGTTTGCAACGTCGCAGCGAGCCTTTTTTTTGCGGAAGCATCCACTTTCTAATAGAAAGCAATGAAACTTATCCGATGGCCCGTTATTACCTCCACGGTTCACTGATCACAGTTGGTTTTATCTTGACCACCCCATCCGCCTCTGCGTGGCTGGTTACATGGCAATGGACATGTAACCAGCCACGCAGAGGCGGATGGGGTGGTCAAGATAAATGTGTTAGCCCTCTGTAGCAACTGTGCTGGCAATGCTGAGCATGAATCAGTGCCTTTCTTATTCGTTCCTGTTACTTGCTAAATTGGCCCAATAAATTCTGCACTTCGGGAGCACTCAATAGCTAGGCCCTCCTAAGTCAGGCAATTGATACTAGACTGTTCTGGGAGAATAAGAGCATGGAGATGTACGTCTACTAGCCTTCGTAAGGCAGTTCACGGAACTTTGGGTCATCTGGTTATAGAGGGGGACGGTACATTCGTGCGATTCGTGCTGCGCGCGACAAAGTGCGCGGCGAAATTCGTGGTGATTCGAACGACTCTGGCGCCTACTATTGGGGCACAACCTTGAAGTAGGATAGTTGAGTCAGCTGACCCTACTAATCTACTCTACTTGAAATTTGGGCCTCAATAGTGGGCGCTAAAGTCGTTAGAACCGATATGAATTTCGCCGCGCAATTTGCCGCGCGCAGTTCGAATCGCACGAATGTACGCACACCCATTTTTAGACGAACTGGACTACTCTGGCTTGCAACGGGAAAGAATGGAGTCGTTACCACAGCTCGCTCGATGAGATCGATAATCGCCGGGACGACAAGATGACAGTTTTAGGCGAGTAATGGAAGTGATGTTCATAATAGCGCAAAAGTTTCGAAGATGTGCCTTTGAAAAAGAAGTAATATTAGGGTTGGACTTGAATGTAACGAAAAAAGTTGCACGGAAGGGATAATGGGACGAACTGTTCAAAAGCGTACGCCATTGCATGAAGCTCGCTGCACTATGTTGCCTGCGTGTAAGGTTTGGGTCCCTGTGCGAATGGTGCAAGCTCTACAGCTATTACAACGCTCAACAACTCGTCCTCCTTGAATGTGTACCTCGGCTAAGCTGGGTTTGGGAGCTTTTATTAGGCCCTATTGCCTGTTGCCTGTTTTTCGGCCCGACAGCCTCCCGTGGGCTATCCTTAGGGGCAACAGGTTCATCCTGAGGAGAAATCTCAGAAACCGTTATCAACGTGCCTTCAATGAATAGGCTGAATAAACATTCAAATGTCACCGGTATTCTTAAAAAGACATGTGGTGGAGGACCGAGAGCAAGCAGAGCAAGCAGATGCAAGTACATCATTTATCCTTCGTCTTTTTTGACTTTTATTTCTGAGCTATCGGAATCACCGTATCCGTCGCTTTTTTCACGGGAGGTTTTTGAAAGTTTATGGGGCTCTACATGGCCATTTACTTAGCGCCATTAATTTCTAATGGCGCTAAGTATTTCTTCTGTTGTGAGCTGAAGTTTTATCGAGGCTGCTGCTGACCCTGTTCAGCAGACCAGACCACTTATTCCACTTATTTCAGTCTGGGCATCGGGGGTTCTAGTACTTCTGTGTCTGGGACACCTCCTTCTTATTCGTTTCACCTTTATGTGCAATTCGAGCTCATTCACTAATCTCTAGTTGACAGTCTTTATTTAAGGTCTCTCCAGCC
This sequence comes from Haemonchus placei, assembly GCA_900617895.1. Classification (NCBI taxonomy): domain Eukaryota; kingdom Metazoa; phylum Nematoda; class Chromadorea; order Rhabditida; family Trichostrongylidae; genus Haemonchus; species Haemonchus placei. The sequence continues at coordinate 18,882 of UZAF01018845.1, forward strand.
GGTCCTACTTTCTTGCCGCCAACTTTACTCCTCCAAAGGCACCGAATGCGCCCTTCAACTTCCACTCCCTTCCCGCCCACTTATCGGAGTATGTGTTTCGCTTCATGCACTACTCTCAGTCAGAAACTCGATCCGCTCAACTTCCCATTTCCGCACGGTATTATGGGGCTGTTTTTTGATTTCTGCTATCGACTGATGTCATCGATGTTGCTATTCTCAGCTCTAACTTGTTCCTTTACTCCAATGCCAAGGTTCAAATGATAGGGAAAAGGATCCCATACATTTCTACCCGATATTTCATATGTTAGCAAATGAAAAAGTGGCAAATAATGCCGTTATCACTAAGATAGCTCTTGGGCTCTGGCCCTTTGCACCTTTGAAGGGCGACACTCCTGTGAAAGAGAGTTAAATGCATGGCCTCGGATTGATGAAGGTCCTTTTCTTGATCATCCCCTTCATTCGTGATTATTACTGTGAAGCCATTCAATAGCGTAAGCTCTTCCTGAGAGAATTTCAAAGGTGCTCACTTCCGGAGCATCTCCAGAAAAATGGAAGCCAGGCTGTAACTCATTCACTTCACCGTGGCTCTGTCACTGAATGCTTCATTACTTAATCCTACAGACAGCTCTATAAGCCCATTTGAATAATGGAAGCCCGGACTCCCTTGAAATTCTCCAAGCTTTGTCATCCAACCACAATAGTAGCAACTTTAAGTAGATATTTGGCCTTCGGCACAGGTTTGGATGACAAGTAAACCACAGTCTCTCGGTGTGCATCAGCTCTCTGAGGTACGCTCCGCATTCGACTTCCACTTAGATTCATAGTGTCTTTATGAATGCGAGTGTGCTCTTCACAATAACCTTCGGTGGCCAGCCGATGTACCGTTCAATGTTCTTGTACTCGCAGACCAGTCTGGGAGAAATTGATCCCGAATGAATGTGGAATGCTTCATCGCTTGGGCGGGCACCCGCGATTCCATTTCGGACCGTGCATGTAATAGTCCGCCAACTGGTACAAGACCCCATGAACCCTCTACGCTCAAGCCAATCAAAGGGAGCACATTGAAGTAATGATGAGATCCTGCTTGAAAATGAAAACAAAAAATTTATCAATTATTTCAATATTAGTGATGCTCGCATCAAACACCTCCCTCCCTCTCCCTCCCCCGCGTAGCCGTTCTGAAGTTTATCGCCTAGAGCAAGAACACCATTTTTTTCTACCGGGTTCAATAGTTTAGCAGATGCTGGCACTTTGTATGCTTTCTAGCTTCACACAAGACCAAAACCTCTAGTTGATTCCGAAAGATCCGAGCATTCGTAAGCTTTCTTCTTGTCATCTAATTGATCCCACTTTTATTCCGTTTGAAACAATTTCCAAGAACAGTTGGAGGATACGGTATGAAATTGTAGCCCTAATTTGTACCGGTAACTGGAAAAGTACATTCAAAATGAAGTCAGCATTGTTTTTTTTTCTGGAAGTTGCCAAAAAATGCAATTTCCACCGTAATCATTTTGTCGGAACATAGCTTTTGAATGCAGACAGAATGCTCATTCTCATTAGACATATGTAACCTAGAAGTATGCCTGGTTCGGTCTTAGATCTGCTATATGTCACATTCTCCCTTATAATGCCTAGCAAAGAGGCATTCGAATGAAATGTTCGAATGACAATGTTTCAAATTTTCTAGACAAGGATGCTTCAATCCAACATGATTGGAGTAAGAAAGGACATGGGAAATTGGCTCCCTCTAGGGATACAAGTTCTGGGCGTTTCTACCAACTACTAATTTACCACCTCGTCATCATTGGTTCATATTACTCAAAGAAACCTAATCAACAACTATGAATAAGCTACTGTGGACCATGGGCTGCTTTCATAGTCCACGATTTGGCGAGCGAGCGACCGAGCGACCAGTGGTCGCGCGTCTGATCGCGCGAGCGATCACTTGGCGGCGTCTATGGGTAGCGCCGTATCCTCGACCGTTCACGCGACTTATAGAAAGTGCTGAGATCATTGGGAGTGGATTTGCGACAACAATCGAACAATAGCAAAACTAATGGAATCGACAATCATTTCTGATCGTTTCGAATGTGGGAGATCCAATTTTTTAAACCCACTGCTCAAATCGGAAGTGGGCAATCATTTCTGCTTCAGTCCGGCACTGTCACTGCGGAAACTGCAAACTTCGATCTCGATCTCGACTTTCGCGAGATAGTTGAATTGGACTAGGAAGGATCCGAAGAAGGGGAAGGCAATCAAAAAAAGGGCATTCTTTTAAGACTCCAAAAAAAGAGAACCGAACGCTGGCAAAAGCCTTCTGGACAATTCCGAGGCGGGAGCGCACAGGAGCAGTCGAATGACTTTTAAACATCGAAATAATCGCATCTACGCTATGTTGTGGTCAAATGCGACATGCACTAATGCTGCTAATCTGAATCTGTGAGAATGTTTCGGTCGAGTTAGATGCTACTGAAAAAACGACGCTCGCATTCCCCCACAGAGCAAAGTAGAGCATTTGTATATACTAAGGAAAAAGCTCTTATCTGGGCTCAACCAGACTTTATCAGCAACAAAAGTGTTGTCAGTGGAGAGGTGGTCTTGCCCACAAAACCATGGCTTTCTGGATGTGTTGCAAGCACAACTTTCCAGGTGTCGCCCTCTCAGTTAGCGATTCCTCCAACTGCTTGATTTATCTACTTGGAACATCTGCAAAACCAAAACATGCGCAAAATACACCGCAACCTCGGTTCTGTGAAGACAGTTTCCACAATCTTGGAACGAGCTGTACGCCGACTGCCTTTTTGCCATAGACAACGAGTTTTCGGACATCTTCGAGCCAGTATCGATTTGTGAAGAAATCGTGCCAAAGCAGTACCCCTTGTTAAATTTTTTGAAGACTGAAGCAATAAAACTTGTTCTTCATTTCGGACTGAAACAATGGCTTTGCGTGGCTTTTACGTTGCTCTCATGATTTTGCCTCACCCTGTGAAATATAAAAATATCAAGAGATAAGAAGTTTTAATAAAGTCGATTGATCGCCATCGACGAATCTCTTCTAGAATAAGCCACATAATCAACCTTCATTTGGGAACATAATAGCGTTCCATTACGGTCGGGTAGTAACATACGTCGTGTTTTGTCCCCTTACGACTAGACAACTCCGGTACCTACGATCTTGACCATGAAAGACCCAAGGTTTTGGAAGCTTGCATAAAATTCAATCCTAATATCCCTTATGTGAAGCGATAACCGGTGCTGGAGGCCCGGCAAACAGAAATTGAGATCATCTTGATTTTCCAGCTGATCTGCATACCCCTACATACATTCAGGGGTGAAATACTTCAGAATTCATGAAACTTGGAACGGAAGCCTACATAAATCGACAGAGTCCGAAGTGGTTGTTGAAAATACCAAAAGAGGCCAGGCCTGGAAGTATGAATACAAAAATTGCCATTTGAACCTCCCGAACATAGTCTGCCTAAAAAGGTTCCCGTGTTTGCAGGCTGGTTCCCTTGATGACGTTGGTTTCCAACTTGTGCTAAATCCACAAACAAAAACTTTCATCCCAACTTCTGATTTTTATCCCAACAAACGCTTGATTACAACTAGCATTTACGATTGTTTATTGAAGACGAAATGAAGACTATCATCCACTATTGTTTATTGAAGACGCACGCCTTTATTGGAGACGCAATGGCTTTGTGAGTAAATTGTTTTATTCTCAGCCAAGACTTCATCTTCAGGCAAACATTGACTATTCGCTACTCGGTCAGAGGATTCAGGTAGTAGCGTTTATTTCTATCACTGTAGCTAACCCTCAACACTATCGAATTTTTAAGATTCTAACTTAAAAATCCATCTATTTGAAAATGTAGCTATTTTTTGATATAAGGTTTTTTTTGAAATTAGATATGCCATTTGAGGTATTTGAGCCAGAACTTGTCAGAAGTTAAAGCCCCTCAGGCGCGATGGATGAAAATCCCAGTTGCCTCAAAGGTTATCGGTCTGGGAGATCGGAGCCGTAGAATATCAAGAGTGGTAGCAAATTTACAATTTACTACAGCATTGCACCAATTTTGGCGACCAAGTAGGCCATTATAGCAAATAATTCTTAGAAAAAAAGTAAAAAAAAAGTGGTTATGTGGTCCATTATAGAGAAGAACAGCCACAGTGGCTCAATTTGCGTCTCAACCTACATAACTTCCCCTACCCATACCTACCTTTTTACGCTTTTTTTTTTGTTACTATCTTTGTTTACTAACTGCTACTCCATACTACTACCCTTACCAGGGAAGGGTATCGAATGGACAGACATATAGACAGAGATGAATAACGACAAAGCGACAAACAATGGACAAACCAAGTCACTGTTTTGTTCCACCTATCACCTATTCATCTACTCTTTGGAAATTCAAGAAAGCCATTGAGCGCCTTCAAGCAGGAGGTGTGTAAAGGGGAAAGGAACATATCCACAACGCAGTTTTATTCCTAGAGCGACGGACTGATCCTCCTCTGTTCATACTTGCGAGACTTGCGAGGCCTTACTTATTGGCGCTATAATGCTGTTGCAAACAACTCGTGGGCCTTAAACCTGCACTTTTAACTTACTAGTTATTCATTTTGTATAATACATACTGCACCTGCGACAAGATTATTAAAGAATTCTTCGGTAGACGCAGTTTCAATTTTCTGAGAGCACCTGTTCGCACTTAATAGTGATTTCTGGATCTTGTTAAAAATGCGCTGCTATTCACCTATTTTACCGAACCTAACCTTGAATTTTCCTACAAAAGTTCATTCACCCAATGAAGGTAGGAGAAGTGGAGCGGTCGGAAAAAAGGTTCAAGCTCTTGCTCTTCCCATCCGTGAATATTTAGCTTTTCATCTGTTCGGTTCATAAGACCTCGGATCTCCTTTTTTGAAGGATCTTTAGGTTGCTGGCGCGACTTTAGGGGATGGGTAGCCCGAAGTCCACTCAGATAGTTAGGCCTCATTCCAGTGAACCCACATAATTTGACATCATTCTCTTGAACTTGAATAGCCCAGATAGCAGGGAAGGACTGTAGGGAAGAGGCTTCCCAAAAATCAGGACCGAAGTAGGATGCTCAAACGCCTGCATCGGAAGTGTGTATCGAAGTTTCGGTGAATAAGGCTAGAAAGATTAGGTACGACGTTATCGGAATGACTAAGGCGAGGGACACTGCCCTCTGGCTCGGCATTTTGCCTCGTATTTTACATAATGAGTAATAATGGTATATAAATATTTTCTACTGATCGTCTTGTGCATGGCACAGTTTCTTTGAAAAGTGTTGTAAAGGAATTATTCCATACCCAAGATGATTAGTAGAAAATGCGAACAGCAGGAAATATCTCCACGACAGGTTACAGAAATGACAGAAAGTGCTGGTGGAGAATGGGCTTCGGCTGAATGTGCAGAACACCAAGTTCCTCAGCTCGGAGGAGCGCATGGAGTCAATTGTAGTTCTGTCGGTGAAGAAAACGAAAAGGAACTACGATACCTGGATTGCAATTTCTGTACCCTGTCCTGTACTAGATAGTCACTGACGGTAGCGTAAATCAGGATGTGAAAGCCCGAGGGAGGTGAGCGGTGTCATCTGCTACCGACGGTGCTCCAGGATGCTCAAAAGAAAGGTGAACCGGACAGTATTGGGGCTCACGATGCTCTACGGCAGCGAGTGCTGGCAAAACCAAGCAAGAAAACTCAGGTGAACTCCACTGTAATCAGTGCTCAGATTGGCCTGTGGTTGGACTCGGCTTGATCCGGTTACGACGAGGACACTGGGCATTCATGCAGCCCTACCGTTGTTCATCGTCGAGAAGTCAACATGATGAACGACCTGGCACTTGAACTGAGCAGAACGGAACGAGCGCTGGGCAGACCTTTCGAGATAATAGGGATGGAGACAATAATAACAGAAGACGGGGGGCTCCTTGCCCACATTTTCGATACTGCCTTCCGATGATTCATGCTTCAGAGACTTGCACCCTGGTAGGCTGAGCATGCAATCAGCGTCATTCAGCGGATTGTGAAAAGGACAATCTTTGTAGTTTTCCGATACACGCAGTTGCAGAGGGGGGTCCAAAGTTCCGAGCTTCGTCAACAAACTAGGATTAGGAACGCTGTCGCCTACGCCAACGAACCGAAGATGTGGTGAACCAGACGCTTCATGCGATTCAGTGATGACTGTTGGACCAGTGCGGTTATTGACGGGATCCTCTGAGATGCCGAGCGAACACCCTGGCGGTCGCTATCCTGTCGGTCAGATCCCTTCGCGGAGGCTCTGGACCATAGCAATAGTATGCCCCGCATCCATTGAGCGAGGAGGGGCGCGGGACTCATTAGCCCGATTTAGGGGCAACAGAAGACGTTACTGGTGCACTTTCGAGCTAATTGAGAACCAACGGTAACAGTCTATGAGTGGCACTCAAAAGGATTTTTGGGATTCATCCACAATGGTATGGATTGGAAAAATAAAACCTCAACCAAAACACTTTCGAGATAGTCGAAAGTAAGTTTTAGCTTCAAACAAAAAGTGGAAGTCCGAAAAGCGATTTCACAATCTGAAATAAAGTCGAATGCATGGCGTACCAAAAAAGTACCCTTGGGATTTAACCTACACGAAGCGTAATAATGCGACCATGGTAGCACTTTGAAAGGTGTTCGCAAAAAAATTTGACATAAAGATAGAAATCCACTTAATTCATCTGAACGCTTATCGAACCGCTGCTCTGATCTCACAGTCAGACTCGCCACGCTAACCGTGAACGCCATTCATATCATTTTTAGCAATCCCTCACCTACTTCCTACACTTTTCTTCCCAGTTACTCCCATAGCAGCCCACTCGCCTCTTTTTTCAGCAAACCTGAAGCCCATTTCTAGTCTGAACATACACTGCAATTACGTCTGCTACCATTTGCAAGTAGGCCGTTATCGTTTTCAGTAGTTAAGCTCGTTATTTCAAAGTTAATTTCGTCTTCTGAATGATTAAATGGATCGAGAGACGATGGCTTACGGGTAAGCTCGCTTTTGAAAGTCGGTAATTTTCTAGTGAACCCATAAATTACCACCTTCGCTCAGTACATCCGCTTTTTTTTGTTAAAACATTCCGCTTGAGTTCCTTCTGGCAAGATTGGCCTACCATTAAAAAGAATTGAGAGTGAGATAAATTTACTGAACAGAACACCAACGCACTTCCGATATCCAACGATTTCACTTCGTCACGCAGCAGCGCAAGGGCGGCGCTTAGGCCTCACGGATTTTTCAGTGGGCCCGCACTCAAAGTCGTCACCATTTGTTTATTTCGTTTTTTTCTTGCCACACAGAGAAATTGAGCGATTTGTGCTGGTCATTCTCTCTGGCCGATGCGTTACCTCTTCGATCCCCATTCCAGTCAAGATAGTATGTGAATAACGTGATTAGGCGTCGCCCGACTTATCCAACTGTTTTTCGTCTTCCGAACCAACCCGCATCTCCCCTTAGCAGACTCCTGAGGGCTTGCAGGTTCTGCACTATCGCCTTGGATTCGATCTGTGATTCAATTCTGGATTTTGAAATCTTTTGCCCCTGATAGACACTCCTTGCCCTAGCCGGAGTTGATAAGATGATGTGACCGACGCTCCCTTATAGTGTTTGAGTGCATCGTACATTCTTGAGGTCCATGCTAATGAACATCGGCCGGACCAGCTAAGCCTTTCTTTCTATTGCCTGGAAAAATGGATATACCTGCTCTACAATCGGCTAGACCTTTCAAATCATTGTCGATTCCGAAATAAACCCCAGGCTGGAAACATGTTCGGGTCGATCCATGAGCGCATCCCAGCAAGGGACTGATTCACACTGTATATGATAAAAGGTTTAATGTCCACCAATCCCTTACAAACTTTGCTTCGATTCAGATTCGTGCAGTCATCTGAGTGGTAGTTCGCAGTCGACAATATTTTATTGACTATGATACGACATGATCTCTCTTATTATAAAGCAGAAACTTGGTGTGTCGGTTTGTCGGTGTGTCCGTCCGCAAACTTTATGATTACGATAAAGGCAGTGATATGGATAACCCAGCTCTATCCTACATTCCTCTACATTTCTNGGGGGGGGGGGGAGGCATTTCTAACTCATTAATAAATGTAAGGAATGAGGGCCCGGCGAAAATCGGGCGGCCCAACTGGTATAACTAAAAGATAAAAGTATAATGAAAGATACGGCAAAGAAAGCGAGGTAGTATAACATAAAAATTTCCTTTATAATATAAGTATTTTCTTGAATCTATTAATTAATGCAGCGTCTCCAACTGACTCACTTTCTTCCAGTCCTCTCAATGAGAACCCATTTTGTAGGGGATTTAGAAAAGTTCATGCGATCATTTGTCTCCTAAGCCGCCAGCGTGCCACCGTCAGGCATCGAAGCCGGCATTGTTGAAAGATTACTGTGAAGTTTTGTGGCCGTTTAGTTCGAGGGGGGGCCGATTGATTTGAGAGGAATTTCCAGGATTGGGAGGTCATAAGGAACTAATTGTAAAGGGGAGCCATAACCATGGGAGTAGAGAGAATTAGAATGAGTTGGATGGAATCTCTGTAGGGGAACATACGAGGCGATTCTCCAACCGTGTAGGAGTCATTTTCCAGCCACGACTACGGACACTGTGCTAATTTGGGCTCCCATTCGAACAAAATGGTTAAGCTTCCATATAGAATACATCAATTCACACAATGCGGCGGTTATTCAATAGAAAAATGAGAAAACCGCAGAAAAGTCGGGCCATTAATCATAGCTTTTAAGAAGTAAGGATTGAACCCTATAGGTGACACCAGCAGGAACACCAAAGCGCCCAGAAATAGGGTTACCTGATGGTTCTTGGTCAGCGACGGTATCTGCTGTGTTACTCGAACTTCCGCCTTCGTGCAGACTATCATCACCCACACACACACACCCGTGGGGTGATATCATTCCGTGAGTGTTGTGTGCAACTACTCTCTGATATTCAACATTTCCGATTCAAATACGATACTCCATTAACACATCGGAAACTGCTATACCTATATAAGATTGGACAAAAACGGAAGACAACACTCAAGTCATTCATCGCCGCCACTTCATCTTCAGCCTATCTACAGTAAGACTTTTTCATGGAAGAATATTTTACTGCAGTTTCAGTTGTTCAGATCATATTTCTGGCTATCTCACGATACCGCTAAGCTTCATTGCTTCCTGTAACTTCGCTCGGAAGTTCCAGTAGTTTTTCACTTTCCTGAATGAATCAATGATTTTGGGCAGTCCCCCACCTCCAGTGCTCCATACGCTCCAACAAGGCACTTATAACCAATCATCTTGAGTAAATTGACGGCTAACTAGGGGGCATGAAGCGCCAGCTGTTTCTAGTTGAAGGATGGAAATAGACCCATTCCACGATGTGGGAACCCCGAGAGCGTCTCTGGCCATCGAATCATTTATTTTCTACGAATCCACGATTTATCTCAATGTCTGGGCTCTAGAAGCCAGAGGCCTGCAGACCATTTAGCTAATAGGGACCTCGGCTAAATGGCGACGACTCGCGTCATTACAGTAATGCGAACTGGATGACTTAATCTAGTGATTTCAACATTTAAATGAAATTTAATTAAAATATTTCAGAGAATTTCGATGTATATGGAGTAGGCTAGTTGATAAATTCTCAATAGAGTCGGTGGCAGGTGAAAAGCTGATTGTAAGAGTACAAGAATGACGGTTTTAACTGCTGAGGATCACTTGTAGAACTGAAAAGTTCGTTCTGTTGCCCTGGGACAGGTGTTTCTGATCCCGCCTTTCAACTGAATGTCCTCAGCCATTTCACTCTACCCTGTCACCTGGTTTGTCCTTCTCATGATTGTGCCTTTATCTTGTGAGCGAAAATAGCTTCCATTGTGACAAAGTGGCGTCAAAGCTCTTAACGCTGATCAGTCCAAGTAAGCAGTGACGCCTGAATGACTCGCATTTGTCAATCAGTGCAAAAGTCAGCAATGTATTCGTCTTGGCGACCCATCTCCGATTGAAAGAGCGAAGGTATTGAGTCCACTGGCACTGTTCAAATCCGATTCCGAGATGCACCTCGTATTCGATTCTCAATCAGAATCATACTGATGTTTGAATGCTCACCTTGAACAATGACCTGGGATT
>UZAF01018846.1:13736-26559 GCA_900617895.1 Haemonchus placei
CCTTCCCCAACTCGTCCTTCTTAATGCTCCTTTGAAGCCCTTATTTCGTAAAATTCGCCGATTTTTACATTTTCGCACTTTTCTTGAATTGCTTACAACAGCCCATAATACATCATCAAAATGGAGGTGGTTGCGCGTACATGTACTTGCCACATGCCTGTTTTTGTGGAAGTGGTCCTATATTTCTGAAAGCTGCTCTTTATCCGGATGCTTAGGGCATTCGAACACACGAAACAATTAAAGGATATACATACACAGGCTTTTCGCTTAAATCAATCCTGTTTTTGTGATGTGCCACATTCAACTTCCATTCACAATGCTGGTGACAATTTGTAAGTGACCTATGCGATTAGTTGCCGTAACGAACCCGACAAACAAGTTAGGTCTTTAGCCCATCCAGGCGAATCTGGTACCAATAAGCTGACCCCAAAGGGATGGAAGAATTTTTTGGGCGGAAGTCGATCCGAGAATCCAGGGAACGCGTGTGTGGTAGTGTGCACCACTGGCCATTGCACCTCTCCCATCTTATGAAAAGACAGAAGATTACTGTTAATATAATCCACCGCAGTAACCAAAAAACTCGGTGAGACAGTGGTTGCCCAAACCCTGTCTCTTCTTGTGTTCTTTTGAGCTTTCGACAAAGACCCATGTTGGCATTGATTCATTCCATTACATGTTTTTTTGAATGCTGAAAAGAACGATTCGAGCAGCATGCGACCATTTTCAGGTGATCACAGCTCCGGCACTAAATAAAATAATTTTACAATTTTGGACGGTCTTACACCGTTAAATTGGTTAGATTAACGATCCGTAGAAGAATGTATCAAGAAGAAAACAATCTAAAACATTAAAGCCACTCGAATTTGCACGGAGTTAGCATGGCAGGAGAAAAACGTATAAACAATTAGGCACTATTCTGACAGCAGGAGGAGTACTCTTCACAAACGACGTTGGGCAAGAAAGGCTTCATACCAACAGTTGTAGTGACTGACGGTAGCTCGTATCGAAGAGTGGTTATTAGCTTATATGGGGGTTTACCCATAAATTGTATGGGAGAGTGGTTGCTAGCAAACGATAGGGCTTTACCTAAACAAGGATTGCTCTCCACAATCACCTCCTTTATGACTTGCGCTATGTGGCACTTGTGTTTTTTCTGCTCAGTTTCGGCTGTTTCCCCCTGCCATCATGTAATACAGTTCACACAAATTACACCATTACTGAACGCTACATATACAACACTGAACATTTTTCATGAAAGAGTTGTTAATTGCCAGATCTTGAAACCTTTACTGGATAAACTAAATCGAATCTCTTGAATTAATGTACACTATAGGAGAGAGTGGTGAAACCGCCCGCTGTTGCTTTTATGGATTGAATTCAACTGCCACTGGCAGTTCAGGCAAGAAATTTTTCAAGAAGGTTTTTGATGAAGGAACTGTCCAAGTACTTACTACTACTTACCATCCTTTTGACGATGTCTGCAAGTTCCTGAGCGAGTCTTTGGTGGAGCGTAGCCACGAGATACTTTGGAGAGGATTGTCTAACATTTCCTGATAATGTTTGCACTTCTGGAGCTGCTTCTCTGAAATAGAGCGTTGCTCTCGAGCACCCTCTTCTTCTGGCATCTGCTTGCGGTTGATCCGCTGGCCATCGATGCAAAGTCGATAGATTTGGAATGCCTAGTTTTCAAACCAAACAGTTTTTTCCTCGTTTGCTTGACCGCCTCGACTTCCACCCCTCACAAGCTGAGGGACTGGTGGTTAGGTTGAATTTAACGACAAAGTTTGTGAGAAAATTGCTCCAATAAAGGAGGGTCCAAGGCAAGGATTCTTAGGTTGGACCAGTTCTTTTCCTTATGGCATGCATTGCTTTGATGCGGATGGCATCTGGCTCAGACCCTCCCTTTGCTTTTGACGGACAGTAGTAGAAATAAACTAGTTCGAAAAAGGCATTGTATAAGGACTTTTTGACGAGTTTTCTTCGTTGTTGGGCATCAGCATCATCACCCCTGGTTCAGTCATTAAACTTATGGTTAGAAGAGAAAATTGAAAAAAATGAAGGAAAGTTCAAAATGCCCAAGGAAAGTATTTCACTCTCGAGGTTCTTTCGTGTCATAGGTTGTAGTGGTGGCATATAATAGTGGACCAAAGTTTGCACATGTATTTAATTTTTCACATTCATAAATGTGATGAAAGAAAGCGCAGGGCCGTGATTCCCCAGTGTCTGGTGCTTTCGTGATCGGTAAAAGTGCAGCGTTAAGAGTAGCCATAAGTGCAGGATGATCGAGGCCATAAAAGCAGGCTTACGAAATTGGTCTGCGCAGAATTTTCCATTCATAAAGAACAGAGGAGCCTGCGCCCATCGCTACAACGCTCAGTTTTTTGGTAAGTAAATTCAAATATATTGTCTTTGGGCACCGATAAATCCCATCTGAGGGATGCGCTCTCCATTCGACTTCCATTCAGAATCGCAGTAGCGTATCTGGCTTGAACGCGTGTGTGGTCTAAATATTCAGAGGCTTACAGTGGCCATGGATGAAAAAGTTAGTGCTTTTATCGACCTAGACGAGTCCGGCACCAACTAACCGATAACCGAGGGATGTAAGGCTTGGTTCACCCAAACGGATGTCGATCACAATTCGAACCCGCGACCTGGCCCGTGGGATAGTGCGTCACTTGTCACTGTGTCTACGTCCCTTATTCTTTGGTAAGTGAAGTAAAATAAGCGAACTGAACGTCACATACTGATCGTGGTTCTGGAAATCATGCATGACCGCAATTGAATTTCTCAATCAAAATGTCTGTGAAGTGCTTTAGGAAGATAACATGCTACCATTGCTAGATGCTGAAACAACATCTTCTATATCGAGGAGTACGCCGCTCAGTTCCATTCGTGTACCAGAAAGAATTCGTTACAGTTCGTAGTAATCAGCTGAGCTTAGATCGATCATATTTTCCTTCATATAATACACTGGGCTGCACATTACTCCGAAAAGTTGCACTGGAGAGAGTTAGCTGTTAGTGAAAATCAACGCTGACAGTCAGGGCAGTTATGGTCAGAGCGCAATGAGGTAAAGAATTACAGGAATGTGAGTAAATACTTTACTCATTAGTGAATAGAATGTGAGACCAGTACTGAGACGTATGACCTTAAATAGGTACGAAAAACTGTTATTTATAACATGCATCGCGATCGCCTCTTTTAGAAAAGCATTAGTTTGATGCATAATTGTTGCGAATTTTTTTTTCAGCAAATTTTACTCGAAGAAACGATAGAATTATCTGACAAAGACATGTTCGAATAATTGCTCCGAAACATATCCACCATCTGCGTCAAGCACTCTGTTTACCATTTGCTAAGCGGTCGGATTCCACACGCGAATAAGTTTCGATCCTTGCAGGCGATCACGCCTTGACGTTGGCCATCAAACCATCCACTTTGTCGAGAGTTGTGTTCATTAGTTCCAATTTTTGAATTTTTTAAATTTGTTTTTTAATTTTTAAATTTTTTTTTTAAATTTTTTTTAAGAACGATTGGCATGATAATCCATAGAAGTACCTACTGGTGGATAGGGCGACCGCGGAAGCAGATTCCATTCTTTTTCGGCTTTGGCTGACTGTTCCATCGCACCTGGGACCACCTTATGAGTGTGCCGCCTTCTAACATTTCTCGAAGTAGTAGAGCATAATTTGGCGTATATGAAGATGACTTTCTAAACATAATGCTGTTGAGGAGAGGGAGAAGATTATTTCTATTAAAATCCCGAATTCGAAAAATTAATTTTATAGAGAGAAAAGAAGCCAAGAAAAAATCCGCATAATTATACATCAACCTAATATAAAAACGCATGCAAATGAAATAGCAAAGTAGTACCGGAATCGTTTCTCAAATATGTATGGTGGTAATTTTGTACAGTGTTCTTTGATGAGCTCCCGTGAATGGAAGCATGACCAGCATCTTCACTTCAATACAGTAGTCATGGTTTATGAGTGGTTGAGTAGTGTTTGCAGCTTAGCCCAATGCGGAATGAGCAATTCTCAATGGAATCTTGAGGGGACGCGGCATTAGGTTCTCTCTCGATGGTAAAGTCATGCCCTATGTGCCATTTAATCCTGCAACGACGACTTCGCATTGTATAACAAGGGCAATTTTTCAGATACTCCATGACGAAGTGATCGTGATGTTTGCTTTTGTAATGTTCATTTCGATGCCCTCTTATGAATCATTGTATTACTTGAATGGAATCTTTTGAGTTTGAATTATTACACTGTTCATGCCTATTTAAGTTCGCACATCTTGAAATTGTCGCACAGTTTACATCTTGAGAGGAAAATTTCTCGACAGTGAGCTCTTCTGAATTATACGCTGGACTACAACTGTTACCTGTCACGACTACATTTTCCAGGCTCAAAGCTTTTCTACCCAAGCTTTTCGATAAAACAGATTTGCAAAATCCGATAATATGAGCAGGAGGAAGTATACTTCCAGAATCAGTCCGACAGTTGACGAAACCTCCTCGACTACTGGCGTGTTCCTTTCAGCGCTCATATTAACAATCTACTTATCTTGTAGTACAGTAAATCTGAGTTGTGAATCCAGACTCGATCATCTGGCTGCAGCGCAACAGTTTTGGCTCAAGCTCGACTACAATACTCGCCCAGAGAACTCGAAAATTCGTGCGAATAGAGCGAGCTTGCGTCTTTTGAGTATTTTCTTCCCAAATCGATTCAGAGCACAGTATTCTAGGAGCTGAAGATACCTCGAAAACAGCTCGTTNTTTTAGTATTTTCTTCCCAAATCGGTTCAGAGCACAGTATTCTAGGAGCTGAAGATACCTCGAAAACAGCTCGTTGAATTCTATAAATAGATACTGGAATAGATAAAATGCTCCGTTTTAGATTGCGCCATGCACTCGAGATTCGATCGGTAAGTAATCGCATTCATATGTTGTTCGCGCTTGAGTGCTTGTAGGAGCTGATTGTTCTGTGAGGATGAAGTGCCCAGAATTCGCCGTTGAGTGTACTACGTACTCCACTTCACCTACTGCAATGTGAAAATGATGGATCGGTCCTGTTCAGTCTCCATCGTTCATTTCTAGTGTGGGGGCTGTAGATGACTGCATCGTCCGACATCGTCCTTGCACTCAAACTACTTGCTGATTCGATTGAATATAGTTCACGGCAAAATAAATGTGTTGATTTTTTCGGCATCTTCCAATTTTTGGAGGATTTTTTCGGCGAATTCCAAGGGGCCGCCTCCCTAGATGGACAACTCTTGCTTCTTGGCAGAGTCGATATGACATGCCTCATCATGGATCGAAGTTTCCCTCTAGTATAAACCCGTACTTCGCGCAACTTACTTGTACTCTGTTAGATTTCGTCGAAGAATGCTGTTCTTGAATTTCAATGACGTTTTTGTACTCACGTTGTTAGTAATACCCTCAGCAAGTTCAATAGCCTCTTGAGGGGATTAGGAAACACATGAATTTTGATATTATCACCCCTAATACAGTCTTTTGTTGTTTCTCCAGAGCACTGGGGATATGTGGGACTTTCTCCGATTTTTTAACAACTGCACGGCGAGCGCGACACGCTACACCACATCTACTTTTAGTTCGCTCACTCTCCCTCACTGAACAGCATTCGGTTGTGCTTGACGTCGGCGAAGCTCTAAAGCTTTTTGTCATTGCAGAACATATTATGCTCTTACGGATAAGGAGGTATTCGGAGGAGGGCGTAGCGTGGCCTATGTAACATTATGACGGTGCCTCATTTCCCAACATGCTGCTCTTGACCGTGTATTTATAGTGTGAACGGAAAACGTCACTCTTTTCATTTCAGATTTTTCTCGGACAGAAACAGGTTTAAGCAAATATGAATTCAGGCACTAATTAGGAAGGCTTTGTTGAAGGGAACTGTTTTTCAGACGGCGTCATGCGTACACTGAGTCACAAGCTTATCTCTATAGTGATATATTATGTTAAGGAACGAAAATGCAGTGGTTGACCATTGTGTTGCTACTGGTCTGCGTTATTGCAGTTTCAGCGCAGTTTGCGTATCCTCCATGGAACCTCCCCGTTGGTATGTGATTGTGATTATGAATCTAAAGCCTATTCCAGGAAGAAGTTATCGGCACAAATCCATGAACTTTTCAGACACAACACCTTCTCCTGGGAAGTAGAGTGTATCACGCTTTTCTAGAGATCAGAACGATAGCTATCAGTGTGACTTGAGGTGACCAAACTTCGTTTTATTTCGAACTTAGTTTTGCGCAGGTCTAATCTATTCTTTATTTAGGATGGAGACTGTAATGGTCTTCGATTGCTTTGGAACAACTTTTCTTTCATTCCTGCGAACCTGTGACACATCAGCGTTCAAACGATTGCATTTTTTTGTGAATTCTGATGCATAAAAATATTAGGACCTCGAGAGCCTGTGCAGGAAAAGGCTGCTGGTGTGACTACTGCAAAGTACTCCCCGAATCATGTGCGCTCCTTGCCACTACACCACCTCGTTCATAAGAAGAATATTTTATGTGTAAAAAAACTACAAAAATTCAGAGCCCAGTCAATGACATTGCCTGCTCTTGCTTCAGTGAGAACCCGTAGGACCGATCCTTCGAGGTCAGAGCTTACAATATTAACGATCCCGGAAATTTCTCCCTATCACCTCCACTCCCCCCCCCCCCCCCCCCCCCCCCCCCCCTCCATCCCCTTCCTGAGGGTGAACCTGTCACCACATTGTCAGTTCGTCGTTGTAGAGGCTGCAGCATTCACTGAAGTTCTGCATGAATTTCCCCATTTTGCACCACGACATTGTTTCACTTAAACTAGGTATCTGAAAATTATCGTGGATCGTGTCTTTCAATCCCTTGAAGCAGGGTGAGCCGGTCGTGACGCGGACTTTGCAACAAGAGCCCTATCGAACACTTTGGGAAGAATTCTTTATACGAATTCAGTGTTCGTTGAACGGGGTCATTTTGCATTGTCAACAACTCGCTATGACTGAGCCTTTTGTTGGAGATGTGAGATTCATGATCCCGGTATTAGGATTGCTGTTACCTCTCTGAGTCGCTGGTAGACGGTTGATAGCCAGAGATATCAGGAAGATATATTGGTAAAACCTTCTAAGACGAAGTGATGAGAGAAAAAAGTATAACAGTCACTGACCAATAACTGTGTTTATATACTGTGTTTACACCCAGCGAGTCATATCAGCATTCAGTGGTCTCAGTGATCTTCACATACCTAACACCTCTCTTTCTAGGAGTAAATCACATGGAATACTGATCGTTTCATTTCGCAATTGAAAATGGATATTCTGACACGGATCCACCGAGAGACGACTTGTTGGCCGTCGTGTGCGCGTCGATCGCCGAGGCTGGTGGCCGTGATTAGTATCCATCGGTGTTACCTGCTCGGTGGGATGTGTTGGTTCTGGTGACAAGCTAGTTTGTTGGAATGAAGGTGTCGGTTGCCGTGGCAGGTCAAACATTTCGAAAAGCTTATCTACAGCGTGACCCACATGAAGTGTGATGGGCAATAAAAAAATCAACTTGTAGGCTTCTGGGCTGGAGGATGCGGTAATCCCTTGGGCGGAAAGAATCGCGATGAACGTAAGCTGAACCTTTTGTGGGGTTGGGCACTAGCCCACAGCACAAAAAAGATGCTCTAATGTTGTGAACCCACACTTCCAGGCTTCTGGGACGAAGCAGGTTTGTCCTTCAAATTCCCCGATCTCAATCCTTTGAAATTTGCTGTATGAACGATCCTGGAGCAAAAAGCCTCTGTTTTCAAAAACAGGTCTTTGGACCCTCTAAAAAAGCTCTCTTGTAAAAGCGTATGATGAAAGTGATTGCGCGCATTTTGGAAAACTTCCGAAAGAGGTTGGATGCTTGCATTAAAGCGAAATATGGTCATTCTGCATGCGAGATTTGATATGTTGTTTACAATTTTGTGATGATTGTATAGGAGTAAATGTCTCCTATTTGGTTTGAATTGTATAATTTTGATGCTAGTTTTCTGCGTCACACTTCATGTGGGTCACCCTGTATGTCCTAGCGTTGCGTTGAAGCGTCGTTGCAGTAGCGCAGTTGGAGATGATTTGCATATCGAGCGCAGAATTTTGCCTAAAAGAACAACGTAGAGTGCGTTGCCAACACATTTTAGTACCTTTGCTCCACTTTTCTCGACTTCCATGGTACTGGATTGGAAACACGATTTCGGGCGCCTGATGCTTATTGAACTGTAATTCCATTTAATGATTGCCTCTGTTGTTGGGTTGGCCTAGGTAAAGCTATGTAGATCAGCCCGGAGATTTCGTCTGATGGAAAATTCTGCCAGAGAGTTTCCGTCTGCTGCCGGTCTTCGGTTAAGCGATACGTCAAAAGGAAGGCCTGCGAATTCTCTGATAGTGCTCTTTGTCTTTTTATTTTTGATAGAGCTTTTTTGAACAAGTCAACAAATCTCTCTGCTTGCCCATTGGATTGTGGATGATAAGGCGGGGAGAAGACGTGCTAAATTCCGTGATCTGCGCAAAACCTTTTGACTCCGTCGGAGGTGAATTGTGTCCCTTGCCAGAAACAAGTGTCTCTAGGACCCATATCTAGCGAATGTTCTTTGTAAAAGCGAAACTGCGGCGTCCGTGGTGATTCTACTGGTATTGAAGGAGGGGAGCCGTTTTGAAAATACGTTGACAATCACCAATTTGTTAATCATAATCACTGACCCAACTTGGAAAGCATCTTGAGGAAATACACTAACGATTATAAATTGTAGAAAGTTCAACAAATTATAACGAAATATATTGGACTTTTTAATTCTGCACAAAAATAGAACTGCTAGAACCATCGATAGTGAAATCTACTTATCCGAAAGAGTAATTTTTCTGGAGGCTTAATTTCCTTACTTTCAATATTCTCATTAGTTATGAGCCTTTCACTGTGTTAAAAACAATATACAGGCAGCTTAATGACTGAGTCTTAGCATCTTGTTAAGGTTGCCTCTCGCATGCGTGCGAGTGGCTTTAATCATTAGCGATCGTACAAGGGGTGGCACACCCGTGTTATGCATCCCCGAGCCTAACTACCTACTCTCTACCTGATCGATCAAACCTTCCATAAGACCGAGTCGGTTGATGATGCTATACCGATTTAGGAGGACAAGAACACTGACTTATATACAGGCTGACCACCTCAAGTAACTGTATAAACCAAATACGCATTCAAAACGATAGTGTATTTTGGGAATCGAATTCTGGGACCACACCAGAAAGATTCTTGTTCAAGGCTAGAATCAATATCCTTCAAGCTTTATCACAAGGCATCCAATATGCACTTGTGCCCATCATACGACATGTATCACGCGTTTTTAGTACGTTGTAGGGCGGACTGTATGTGTTCGTATCAATGGTATTCATGTCGCAATAAAGAATATTAACCTCGAATGGTCCCAAAAAGGAAGAGTCCTCCGGTGGGTTGATTCTGAGCGTCTTCATCGTCGAGGAGCTACGTTTAGAGCTACTTTCCTCATTCTCGAGTTGCCGCTGCGAACAAACTACTTTTTCGTCCTCCAATGACGCTTCAAATTTTCCCTGCCCTTTTACCCGTACATTTTTCTTGTTGCAATCGACTGCAAATACCTACTGCTTATGAAAAAATTCTGCATCTCTAAATAGTTCACAGGAAGCGTTCTTCTACTTTTCCGTTTCATGTATGTACTCTAATATTTTCGATCTGCCTATACTCAGTGAACAGGTCGGGATGTTCCACAGATCATCTTTGCTGCTTGACTATTCGCTTACCTCTTTTTCACTCTCCCAAGAAGAGCTGATGTGATCCGTGTCTTGTGAGTATGTGTTGAACTTCTTCTACGCCATTTCTATCCTATGACGCTCTCTGCATTTGAATTTTCTTTGCTGATCGGCTTGAAGGTTGCGATATAGATCATGGCAAAAATAGGAGGCTTTTCAGTCGCAAGGTCCGATCGAAACTTATGTTTCAGGATACCGGTTGGGTTAAGGAAAAGGAGTATCAAGACTTCTTATGAAATAGTAACTTGCCTAAGATTTTTCAGCCCTCCCGTTCCATTTTGAATAAGAAGATAAAGCTGTGTTACCATAGTTCTCTGTAATGCAAGGTATGATAGTATTCTATTATACTTCCGAAGCTAGTTCGCGTCATAGCCTGTAGTGTTAACATATTATATAATACTGGACGGAACTTTGTACATTTATTTACTGTTTGAAATTATGCCGTTCATAAGCAAGATACGAGAGGTAAATGACGGTCGTAGCAGCTAGAGGAATGAGTGGAAGGGAAGTGCAGGGCCGTGATTCACTAGTGTTTTTCGTGGCTGGTAAAAGTCAATCGTTAGGCGCCTCGGTCTGCTTTAATAGCTTAGATCATGCGGATTGCTACGCGCGGATTGTTTGGGGCCATTAAAGCAAGCTTGTGAACCTGCTCAGCGCAGTACGTGTACATGCAAGGTACGAGGAGCGCTCATCGCGAAACCGCTAAGTTTTCGGTAAGTAGTGTTGAATAAAGTTTTCGAGCGTTGAACAATCTTATCTAAATTATTGGCCTCCGCATACCTTAGATAGGATCGATCGGATTTCGCCTTCAACTCAGAGTCCTCGTGACGTATGGGATGCGTGTGTGGCCACCGATGAAGAAGTCAGTGCTTCAAACCAACCGATATAAGAGAAATGGTAGGCCGATCAGAAAATTCGAACAGCCATGTGGAGTAGTGCGCCACTTGCCTCTGTACTGTCCCCGCCCCTGATCTTTTGGTAGCTGTAGTAAAACCTGTGGGGGAAAGAATTGATCGTCACAGGTTGAGCGTACCTGTGAAGATAATGGGAGATCGCAATCGAATTTCTCGGTCAGAATGTGCGTGAAGTACTTAAGGAAAATAGAATGCTACTAATGTTAGATGTTGAAATGCCTTCTGTACCAAGGAATACGCCGCTCAGTTCAAGTTAGGTAGGTATCAGAAAAAGCGAGGACGTCCGTTGCGCGCGTCCGTAGGTCACCCCGCCCACTCCGCGAGCGGCGCACCCCTTTGAGGTCTTGAGGTGACATTACTGTACCACCAAGTGTCAGTGGAGCGAACGATTTGCATTTGCCCATGTTATCTTCTCTTTGAGATGAGTGCCGTGGACCAAGCGCAAATCGTATGCGTCACTGACAACTGCGACATCCGTCAAGTCTCGCGGGTTGACCTGCCACACGCGACGGCTGCGGCGTGTCCTACAGTGCGTCTCCAAATGATACAGCCACCTCTGATTTTCCCAAAAACCACTGTATACGATTTTTCTGAAAAAGTGCCAAAGTAAAAAATGTGTCAAATCCGAATTGCAATTCGCACATTATCACCGAATTCCAGCTCGAGAACACAAACATTTTTTTTGGTCGATTTTCCAGTTAAGGGTGCTTTTCCAACGTCTCCAAATGATACAGCCACTAACAAAATTAATTTATTTAACAACAAACATGCAACAAGGAGAGAAAGTTGCTAACCCAATAATCTTGGTCCACCATTCCTTCGAATTACTTCGGAAATACGGTGGTCTAGGCTCAAATAAAAATTAGCAATCAGCTCCTGGTCAACTTGGTGCCATGCTTCGACGATCGCTTTTTTCAACTCCTTGACGCCTCGGAGTTGCCTGGTTTGGGCGTAAATCTTCCGCACCATGAAGCCCCATCTTCCGCACCATGAAGCCCTTCCATCGAATTCAAATCGGGGCTGTTCGTCGGTCAGGGCAGAAGTGCCGAAATAACCAAGCTTGGGTGCTCCTGCTGACGTGAATTTGGGTGTTATCTTGCATAAAAACAAAATTTCGGAGCTGATTCCGACGCCAAAAAGGGAGAAGTGCACGGCGCATAACAATTCAATGAAAAGACGAGTTCGTTTTCTTTGGTACAAAACATAAAAGGATGCGCCTACTCAAGGAATCGCGGCCAAAAGCATGACTCCTTTTCTCTTGAATTTCTGTCTAGAAAATTGAAGTTTCTCCTTCCTCAGGCCGTGCCATTAAAATCGCTCCCCGTCTGGACTATCACAATTGAACTTTTTTCCATCGCAAAAAACGACTCGAAGAACGAAAACCATCAAGAGAAGGAAAGTCAAATGTCAGCAGATGAAGAACACCCTATTCCACTCGGTTCGGCTGCACCTTCTGGAGGAAGCGACCCGATTTTCCCGATGTCTTTTTCTCGTGAAATGCGCCTTACGCATTTTCCGCTAGAAAATGAACTTGGACTTTCTGATCACCTTCCAAACAGTGTTTTTGTGAAGGAAACGACCGGACTTCAGGACTTGGTGGAGTTCGACGCTTCCCTCAAAGTACGGCGCTTGTCCCTGTCGGACAGCAGCGAAGGACGTCCAGTACTTCCTCTGGTTTATCATAGGCTTTAGGACTTTTGATGAAATTATCCAAAACTGCGTGACATCGACCCAAATCTCGCGCGATTCAGCGACTTGACAGTCCCTGCTCCTTTTTCGCGAGGATTTGACCTTATTCGAATTCCGAGAGCGAATTTCTCTTCCCATCGCCCGAAAATGAAGAACATTACATAATCGAAGCTATTTTGTTGCGTTGAACTAGAACAGGGCACGAAGACATGAAGTGGCTGTATCATTTGGAGACGTTATAAAAGCCCCCTTTACTGAAAAGTTGACCAAAAAAATGTTTGTGTTTCCGAACTGGAATTTGGTGACAATGAGTGAATTGCAATTTAGATTTGACACATTTTTTACTTCAGCTTTTTTTTCAGAAACATCGTATACTGTTAGTTTTTGGGGAAATTAGGGGTGGCTGTATCA
>UZAF01018847.1:0-16713 GCA_900617895.1 Haemonchus placei
TACTGTACATAGGCACACTACTGCAATTCATTGTATAGGCCACACACACATTCAAACCGCCACTACAATTTGAATGGAGGTCGAAGGCGGGCTGGGTGCATCCCAAATACGGAACTGATCAGTTCAAAAACTTCATCCTTATCCTTCGGCATATTTCACTCTTTTCCATACCTACAAATAAGTCCCTGGGGATAATTGTACAGGTATAAGAAGAGAGGCAAAGGGATTAGGGAGTGAGGGGTGGATGAGGTACTTGACCAATGAATGTCATTATCGTTATTCCTTGCGACTTCGATCTCGAGACAACTACCATAACAAGACAACATTGACCACAATTCCGGAGACATCACAATACTATGGCTCTGGTAAATAGCTACCTATTGTTGTAAGTGACAAAAAAATACTGAACGGGCTCAGTGGGTAGATTGCTACATAATTTTGGTTCAGGATGTTATATAATAACTTTCAAGAAGCTCACAACAGTATCACCCAGTGTTCCACCCTCAATCTTCATAATAGCAGTCTACTTTTACGCAATTTTGAAAACACTGATGAAATGTTTTGAATAAGCTTCGATCGGCCCCAATTGTTGAGGGCCTTGTGTTATTCGAAAACTAACCGAACTCGGATATGCAACACGAAATTGTTTTTGGAATGAAAAACAGATTACTCTAGAACTACCCAGGGGCGAATCTCCTGTTGCTAAGCAAGGAAGTCTTATATACTGTCGTCTCAGATTTTTCGAAAAAATAGTCCGGTAGATGTGAGGAGTTTATTACTTCAGTTAGTTACTGAGCACAATTGAGATAATTGAATAGACAACGTGCCTTTTTCCGAATTTCACTATGCCAACCCGATCTAACCGATTTAGCCCAAGTATCGAGCGAAAAGTGAAGTAAGGATCCCATCGATTCTGTACCAGTTCTCAAATCGCGATTGAACAGGCGTATTTTTGAGTTGGATTTTATTTATCAGTGCACCTCTGAAGGGCAAGCTTGAACGGTGCCTTGTGAATACGTGACCTCGACTGGGGTTAGATTGAAGGTCAGTTGACGACGAAAGTGATTTCTATTGTACCTTTTTTTGGATAAATTTGTGGCTCGTCAGTATGCTCCCAAGCGGCACTATAAGATCGGGAAATGGCCAAGATACTGTATGGGCTCAAAGATTGTATCAGCTGTATGCACCTCAGAAGTTGACGATTTTCAACGACGTCGTGAAGGCTGCGGCCTTCACAAGAAATACCTTCGAAGGAAATCCAAACCACTAGTTGTGGCCTTTGGGCGAAGTGTAAGGCAGTTTTGCACATTATCGGCTTGACATACTAAGTTCTATACGCAATTACAGCAACTGAAGTCTCGTCCAAATACCCTTTCCTCGCATTTCATTCATGGTGATCTCGTACACCCCTACCTTCATTATTTCCAATATCTCGAAAAGTCTACTGAATCCTTTAATTGCTCAGCTGCCGATGCGCTGTTCTCCACCAACACTTTTGCTTTTGAACTTGAAAATGGTACGTAAAGGTAAAAAAGGCAGACACAGCGGGGCCATTAGATATATATCGGATTCTGCAGCTTAACGTTGACCTAGAGGCAGTATGAGTACCCTCCAGTTAAAGTATGGGACCAGCAAGTTTATATGGACACCAATTATATATCAGTTTCTCCATCACAAACATTTGCAGCAGTACATACCTTATTTGACAAACAATCGTAACATCTCGAGAAGAGGAGTGTTGTCCCACTGGCCTTCTAAAGGTTTGGCATTGTATTAGCTAGGCAGTAGCTATCCTTATTCTTCCTTCCAGTTTGCTTGTGTATTACGCTGTTCTGAGTTTTTCCTGCCGTTCTTCACATTTAAACCCCCTCGACGCTGATTCTTCACATTACTGCAGGCTATGCAGATGATCGTTGGTGATCACTCTGTTTCCTTCAAAGTTCTTTGGGATATTGTGATAGGCAATGTTAGCGGCGTTACTTGATTTTTGAATTGAGCAGCATCAAAGACGGTTTGCTGAGTCTTTGTGGAATAGCAAAAGCATTCATCGCAAAGCTACATTATTCAGATATGCTAATTTGTTGAGAAACATGCAAGCAGCCAGATTCGAGCGAAATAAATAAAGCAGTCAGAAGACAACTTCATAAGATGATATATACTGAAAGTGGACAGATTCACAGTAAGCCTTTTTCGCATTCTCTCCGTCATGGTATACAAAGTCCACATTGAATATATAGTTCTTCCCTTTGTTTGAGGCTTCATACATGGTGCATGAATCCTAAAATTGTGAAAAATCGTATCACGAATTCGTGAACACGTTGTACAATCTATGAGAAAGCAGATCTATCACGCTTTAACATCATAGCAACAGGTTCACCTAGCCACAAAAAGTGAAATAATACAGCATTAGGTAAATTTTCAACCGAAAATCCACGCTCGTAGGCCGGCATGCAGCTGTGGTGTCGTGGCATTTACAGCTAAATCCATGGAGGTTCAAACCTTTATGCTGATCACTTCGACACGGGGCCAATGATGCGACAACACTTTGGGTGGAAGCCTCCATCGCCGAGAATGGTTTACTTCCCAGGCATAAGAGCCTTTGAAAGGCCATTAAGGCGAGCAAGGAAGACGTGACTTTCCTAGCATTGCTTTTACGGATTGGTGTTTGGAAAATCGAAAGAATATCCCGAGATAGAGGCTTTCCTGACTAGGTTTGCACGAGTTTTATCTTGGCTCTACTGCCTGGGAAAAATGTCGCTGTATGTACACTACTATTTGGAAAAATTCTTATAATTAAAAATTCTCACACCAGAAAAGACTGCGATGACACATTTACTGTTCGTCGAACATTCATTGAAACACTGGTTCGGATCCCTGTGGAATGATTTGTTTTCCAGCGGTACCACCCCTCCCACATTTACAGGTCCACCAATATTGAAATCGGGCACGAAGGCAGCCCGAGCGGTTGAGCAGGAAAATATCTGAAACAAAAGGTATAGAGAAAAATTTCGAGGTAGTTTGGGAAGTAGCCAACAGGGGCAGCTTGAATGATGCTCCATTAATAAACCTTTTATACAAAAATGTTAATATTTGAGTGGGTTAGAGGGTCAAGCTTATCAAATATTCAATAAGTATGACATTTCTTCAGACAGATTTGTACTTCCGCGAGATTCTACATTTTTTTGTCGGCCGCTTGAATTAGCTACCTCTCATATGTATGTTCGCAACATTCAGAAAGCTTTCCAAAAGTCTCACTCTTGGAGATACCAGTAAAAATGAATTCAGGCTCCAACCAAGCTGTACGAGTGAACATATCCTCCAGTGACCTACTGGAACAGAGGATGGAATCTGGAGGTCAGCTTCATAGGCCTTCTGCCCTCAGTCAAGCTCACCCACTACGAGTTTTGGAGCTCTCCAGCTCTGCTTTGGTACTATCCCTATTCCGTCTTCGTCAAGCATTTTTCCTCAACCGTATAAACTTGGCTACTGCCATCACTTTCACGAAACTAACAAAAATATTATATTACAAAGCGTATTCAGAAATTTGTACCTGAGAGAGGAACAGCACGACGAACTTTTTTGTCGGGAGCATGGGGAAGTATACTGGGTCTCAGTTACCCGAATGAATTCTGTAAATCGCAATATGACAAAAAACGTCTCAAAAATTATAATCTTTGGAGAACCCTGAGACATCACAACCCTGCTCAGTGCAGACTGGAGCTGGGGGGCCGCTTGAACTGTTTTCGAGTTCGTAAGTGTTTAGAAAATATGATTTGAATTTCCAGCAAATATTTACGAAAGGAAGTGAAGAGATCAACCAAATTGGTATCATGACCCGAAAGTGGTGTGTTCTGTCACTTTTAGGATATGGGAATCATGCTACTACCCTTGCTGAGCATTGAACTCTTTCTAAAAAAATCACCCTGACTGATA
This sequence comes from Haemonchus placei, assembly GCA_900617895.1. Taxonomy (NCBI): domain Eukaryota; kingdom Metazoa; phylum Nematoda; class Chromadorea; order Rhabditida; family Trichostrongylidae; genus Haemonchus; species Haemonchus placei. The sequence goes on from UZAF01018847.1 coordinate 3,934, forward strand.
TACAACCCAGAACTGTCTTTTAGATAGAAAGAAAGGGTGTTCTAAAGAACTCGGCCTTCCTCAGACTAGACTACCTAAGAGTGATCTCTTGTTGCTAGGCGAGTGAGTCTTAAATACTATGTCGTGGCAGATTCTTCAAAAAAGTGGTCAAGGGATTCTGAGGGCATTATTCCTTCAGTCAAAGCTTTACCCTTTTATATGAACGACATAGATGAATAGACAATAGTCCTCTTTTTCTAGATTTTACTATGCCAACCATCTACAGGTTTGACTACCATATAACTCGAGTATCGAGCAAAAAGTGGAGAAAGCCTGCAGCTGCATCCTGGAGATGCGAACTGAGCCTCGAGCGCATTTGACAATAGGGATAGTATTTCTTTTCCTCTGTTCGCATGCCTGTGTAGAAGGTTTGGTTGAACTCTTGCAAAATTCTCTGCTTTGATCTTTTCTCATAGAAAGAATACCTGGTCGCATTGTTCCTTCAAGATGAGATATATAGCGCCGTCGTGGATAACTTCGACCGCCGATCCTAAATCTGCTTTCTAAATCTGCTGAACGATTATGGAATTAAAATTGGAAAATTATTGTGAAAAGCGTATCTAGAAGGTTGTACCTGAGAGAGGAACAGTACGACGAACATTGTTGGCGAGGACATGGCGAATTGCATTGTTTCTGTATTACTCAAGTATAATCTGTAAATTTCACAGTGATGAAGGCTTTTCGAGAAAGCAAAACTTTCGGGGAACCCTGCAACTATATCATGAAGGTGTAAAGTAGTCGTCAGCCTACAGGGTGGGCCAAAATTATGATTACACAAACATCACATTCCCGAAAACGAATAGAAAGCTAATAAGGCAAACCAATTTCAGGAAAGTGTTTGCCACTAATCTCTTATCAAAATAGTATATTGAAGATGGGATCTGTTGCACTCTGCTGTCGCCCAACCCCAGAGAAGACGATGGACGGCATTGACGTGCAGCTAAAGTCATCGAGATGTTCCCGGCTTCTTGAAAGGCATTTCCGAGATCATCCACTTCTTGTTTGGGGTAACGAACACTGATCGAAGGTTATGAAGCCAGGAAACAACTTTTACGAAATTTCTAAACAGTTTCTGTTCTGAGGTCAGGAGCTTCACCTTGATAATGTGTCCGGTTTGAATCACCAAAGTGTCCCATTGCGCTTAAAGAGATCGAACAGGCTTCCAAATCAACATTCACTTTTTAATCTACAAAAATAGTCGGTGTCTTTGCCTTGGCGGTGAAGCTAGTAGAGGCCATCACAGAACGTTAGTGAGCTAGGTGCTGTATCACTTTCACTTCTTTAGGCTTCATATAAATCTTGCGCTCTACTTTCACTTAGCTCCTTTTTCACCGTGAATATCTTTGCGTCGGTGAACAGGAATTCCGTACGGCAATTTTTCTGATGCGAAGGGACACTTTTGTTGGCCAACCTTTCTCTTCTCTTTAGCCTGCTCACTAGAGAAGTCACTTTTTGCTCGTGTAAGGCCTCGTTGTGCAGATGATGCTCCACGATCTCGCGCAGAAAACTGGGCTCAAAACGAATTTCGCTGCTACGTAGACCTACACCCTGCTTCTTTGCTTCTTTAACACTCCCCCTAATTACAAACACAGGCCTCTCAGGTTTACCACTCCTATCTGCAAATGTTCCCAGCTCTCGAAAACGTCTTATGGTTGAATGTATCACCTGCCTTGTCACGCTAAGTCGTCTGTAGATGCACCGTGCCAAAAGTGCTTGTAAATGAAAAGCGACGTTTAATCCACTAGTGACGTTTATGTATACTATTTTCAAAATCTACCAGAAGTTTAGTATCATTAGGAAGGTCATAACGTAAGCTACGTTGTGAAATGAAAGAATTCTAACGAATTGTTATGAACTCAGAAAAAATTTGCAATGAGTGTCAACGCGCGCTGTAATCATAATTTTGGCCCACCCTGTAGTCATTTTACGGAACCTACACATCAACAAAGAAGATGCGGCCAATATCGCACAGCAAAGCGTTCTAGCCACTTCAACTCAGCCCAGCGCAAAGAAGAACGGTAGTCTTTGCCGTTTTTGGCACGTATTTATGTAGCAATATGAATTACCAGAATCTTTCTGCCTGATTTGTTATAATGTTGTATGTGTTAATTGGCTCTATGGAGGTAACTATGCATTGTAATCTCATGGTGAAGGCATTAGATGTTGAAAGTTTACCAGAAAAAAGTCTAAAATGAAGCTAGAAAGGAGGATACGTGACATTAAGGATTGAGACTGGACTGGAAACAATGGTATAAAAGTCACACTGGACTACTACATGAGTGAAAACCTGCTTTTTGTGCGCTCCAACCGTTAAATACAAGTGTATACTCATGTGTCAGGTCGGAGGTTGCGCTTCAGCATTTGAAGCATTACGACACAATTATGGAGGTGATGTAGGTCGCGGGTTCGAGTCTCCAATCGATATCCGCCCATGCCATCCAAGTCTTCCATCACTTCGGGGTTGCTTAATCGGTAAGAGACTCGTTCGGAAGGATAAAACACTATCCTGTGCATCGGCTGGCCACCGCAAGTCATCGTATACGCCATATATGCATTCACTCCGCCACTACGATTCTGAATGGAAGTGGAATGCGAGGACGCTCCCATCAGACGGGAGCGGTTAACGTCAAACGACTTTATCCTTAACCAAGCCTTTGATCCCTCCAAGGTCGCCCAATTCGTACCAGACTTGTTCGGGAGCATAAAAACGCTAAGTTGTATAACGGCTTGATCACCACACCTCACTGTATACGTCACAAACACATTCAATCCGCAACTACAATTCGGAATATAAGTCGAATGCAGTGTGCATTCCCATTGCCGGATTGTTAAACGTCAAAGACTTCATTTAGGTCGTTATCCTGATGCACCTTTCACCTTCCCCTACAACGACTTCCTGGGAATTGTACAAGTACAAGAAGAGGGACAGGGTGAGGAGTGAGGGAGGGGTGTGAGACAGTAGACCAATGAATATGATTTTTAATGATTCCATAGGCTCTGTTACAGAGCAACTGGCTAAATAGATGTGTTTTGATACTTTTACCACAATTGCGCTCCCCGGGTCTTCCCTATACGATTTCTCCACTGAATAACTATCTATCGCGGCCGACAAAAAAATACTGAACAGGATTTAGTGGGTAGATAGCCACATGGTTTTCAGTTCAGTGTGTTATGTAACAACTTTTAGTTGGCTGGCGACAACACCGCCCTGCGTTCCGGCTTCAATCTCCCGTTAGCGGTCTACTTGTATGCAACTTCAAAAGCATTTTGAAAAAATAATTCACGAGCGATCGTAATATAGCATAGGTTTGGAAAGGTCCCAGGCTGATAGGTGCCTTGCATTATTTAGAAACTTACCGAACTTTGACATACAACACAGAAAGAGAATAAAAGAAAGACTATTTTAGAAAATCTTCGACCCATCAGAGATCGGGCTACCTAAAAGTGAACTCTTGTTGCTAGGCAAGTAAGCCTTGAATTCTGTTGTCTCAGATCCTTCAGAAATGTGAGTCCATTTAGATAGGCAATATGTCTTTTCCCAAATTTCTTTATGCCAACCATCTGACCGATTTGACTAACATATAGTCTGAGTATCGAGCAAAAAGTGAAGTAAGGATCGAAGCCCAGCTTGCGAAGAAATGACATGAATTTGGATCGGAATTTTGTCCAGCGCCCATATTTTGCACTTCTGAAGGGCAAGTTTAAGGAAAACTCAGAATAACCGCTCTAACTGAGGTCAGTTTAAACTGAGAGTTTGCTACATCCATTGTAGGTATTATACATCATGATACCCTTTTGTTCATCAGGTGAGGATATCCTCCATGTATGGAGGATACAGATACAGTGCGATCCTACGATCCTCATCCACAGCTAGCACCGTATCGAGACCCCAAAATTGTGAACTGCATGAACTGAGAGAATTAGTCAGCACTTAGCTGCCGAAGCTAAGTTCAGAGTGTACATAATCCGGTAACTCTTCACAGTTTGTCTTATGAAAGGTTGAGTAACCAAGCTTTCATGTCATCTCTCTGATCAAAAACAAGATCGAAGAGACAGGACACTCTGCATCCCCTCGACACTGCTTCCTGATTCCAACTTTACCTTAATTGGTAGATTCCGCTGTCACAACGTTGTGTCTTTAATTTTCAACTCTGGCTGAAGGATCGTCGCCGCTTCTTCGAACATCAACAATGCTCTCGCGAATTTTTCTTTGCCTTCACATACGTCATATTTTAAAAAAAGCACCTATAGCCATGGGGGTTTTGTGGCATCGGCTTTCTATTGCCTGCAACTTGTTTCATCCGCTACCTAACACTTTACGCTCAGAGGCTGTGAGACTGTGAAACTGTGAGAAATGAGATTGTGAGAAACTGTGAGAAATTGACACCGGCTCGCCCCATTTTTGTACCACATGGTGCTATTGAACAGTGATCCTTTGTTTCGCTTTTATTTTTGATAAATAGTGTTGTCCAGTCGTCCTTAAATTAATTCCTTCTGTGCGGTGGGTGTTGATACTCTCATTAACTGCACATCGTATAACAAAAGGTGTCGAAGTAGGTCCGGTATGGGAGTGAAGAAGAAGAATTAGGTTAGCTCCCATAGCTGGACTGCAAAGTGTTGTTTACTGGAGGGAACATTCGTAGTAATTCAGATTTCTCCCGAATTCCCTTGATTACATGCATTTACATACCTCAATCGACAGACAATCGTAACATACTAAGGAGGGAGTAAGGATGGCAGTTTGGAAGGGTTCCCCATTGAGGGTTGGCAGCATGCGTCGTAACCTTCTGCTGCAGTTCAATGGAATACACTGTTTGGCAAGTTTGTCTTGATATTCGCTTCTCGACATCCCATCGGCATCATACTTTATGTTCCTTCAAGCAGCGCTTTATCCTTAGTCTGCTTAAGTATCTTCTCAATTCACTCCGATACAATGATGGGTAACCTCTCAGCACTACTCAACTCCAAATTTAAAGTTCCATGGATGATTGCCAAAACTCTGTGAAACAGAAATAAGCATTTATCGCAAAGTTACAGTTTTCGAATTTGCTAATTTGTGAAGAACATTCAAACATCTTGGTTCGAGTGGAATGAATAGAACAATCAGTCAGACAGCCGAATCATAAAATGTCATGTACTAAAGATTCACCGAAAATCTTCTTCGAGTTATCATCGCCTTGGAATGCACAGTCCACATCAAGTACAAAGGTCATCAACTGTTTAAGGCTCCTTTTGAGGCATGAATTCTGAAGTTGTGGAAAATCGCAATATGGATTTGTGAACAAATTGTCGCTCAGCAAATCAGGAAGTAGATCCATTACCATATAGCATCACAAGAACACATTCACCTGGCCCCAAGAAGTGAATAAGTACGGTATCAAAATACTATTCACATGAATTTTCTTGGTCCCAGGCCAGCACGCGGCAGTTGTTTCGTGGTATTCACAGCTAAATCCCTGGAATTTCAGATCCTTACGCTGATCGCTTCGACACGAGGCCAATGATGCGATACCAGCAGCAGTTCGGGTAAACTATCCCAACTTCAGCCGAGAATGATTTGCTTCTAAAGTGTAGAAGGCCCCAAAGCTGGAGAGTCAATAAGGCAAGCTAAAAAGACGGAACCTTCTGAGCACTGCTTATACGGACTGGTATTTCGAGAATCAAGCGAAAGGCTCAAGATGAAGGTATTCCTTATAAGATTTGCACGACTTTTACCTAGGCTCTACTGCCTGGGAAAAAGGCCGGTGCACACTATCATCTGGGACAGATCACGGTTTGAAAAACCTCACTCCGGTAAAGATTGCGATGATCCATTTACTGTTTTTCGAACATTCCTTGAAACGCAGTTTCGGATTCCTAACAGTTGTTATGTTGCTTTACAGCCATACTGCCCTTCCTAAATATACAGGTCCACCACAGAAGGCCATGACGGGCCAAAAAGCACCTTGAGCGGTTGAATAGGAGATAGCTGAACAGAGAAGAGTCTTCGACTTTTCCATGGGAAGCAGCCAATAGCAGCAGCTCAGATGATGCTCAATCCACAAAACTCTAATCCAGAAACTTTACTTTTCGAGTAAGGTAGAGAGTTTCACCGAATGTGTCATTGGTTTGACTTTTTCCTCTTTATGGGTTCATTGCTTCTACAAGGTCTTACAATTATTGTTGCAAAAATTTTCAAACAGAAGATTGGGACATACCTCGGCACGGAGGGGATTCCTCTACGAAGCTTACGAGCTCGCTCGCTACGAGTTCTCGAACTCTTTAGCTTTACCTTGGTACTTTTCTTCTTCCATTGTTTTACAAACTTGACCTCTGCCATTTTTCCACGAAAATCTCCAAATCATTATTGAGAAACGTGCACAGAATGTCGTACCTGAGAGAGTAACAGCACGAAAAAGATTGTTGTCAAAGACATGACCAAGTATGTCGAGTCCGAATTGCCCCGAGAGTTTTGTCATTCATGCTCTCAAAACCCTCATGACTTCCCGGGAATCCTGTCATTACATTGTGCGGAAGCAAAGTTGGTAGCAGCTTATGTTGAAGCGAGAGGAACCCTTGAGCTCCTTCTTGGTTGACGTGGTGTGAGGTAGAGGAGCCGCTGTGCGCGTGATCTTCGAGTTGCGATGGATTATTCACCATTTGGATCAAGAATCGTTGGCGCCAAAAGAGGTGTCGGCGGGAACCGAGAGCTGTAAGAACACAACACGCTGGATTTGATAGTTGTTATTTATTTTCTTCGGTGGGGGTCCCCTGCGCCCCAGCACGTCTCCCGGCACAGTTCTTTTCTGGTTTCAGGCATCCCACCTGTTCGTCACTTAGTAGCTGTTGATTGTTTATTATTTGTTGCCATTTTTACCATTGTTTTACATTTGCCAAAAATAAATCGTTTGGTTCGCTTGATGTTAGCTCCAGTGTGCTCAGTTGAAAACCGCACTAGATTCTTCTCGCAAACCCTACTCTTGCTTTTCTGCACTTTAACAAAGATGATGAGGTAACATCAGATAAACCGCTTCCACTGTTCTAAAGTTCATATCTATTTAATGGCTTCGAAACGGTTTTTCAAGTAAATATGTTATGAAGGAACTAAAGCAATTAGCAGAATCTAACCTGTGACCCGAATATGAAGTGTTCTGCCATTTTTTACGATATGGAAGTTAAGGTACTACCTTTGTCAAACACTGAGCAATTACTCGAAACCTGACGGCTCACAGGTACTGAAGGCGTTTTTCAAAAAAGGAACATCATCCCAAATGATCTACCACCTTTCTAGTTACGGAAGATTGAAGACTGAATCTCCCTATGATTGAACCTTTCGTTGCTAGGCAAGTGAGTCTTAAGTACTATGTCGTGGCAAAGTCTACGAAAAAGTGGTCCCGTGGTTCTGAAAGCATCATTCCTTCAGTCAAACCTTGACCTTTTGATATAAATGGCATAGTCGAATAGAGACTACGTCTTCTCTGGTTTTTGTAATGCCAACCATTTGAGGGCCTGTGCCATATAACGAAATATCGAAGCAAAAAGTGAAGGAAGACTCTAGCTGCAGCTTGGCTTGGCTGTAGATGCAAGCCGAGCCCCAAGTACATTCCACCGTGCGCATGTCTGCCTGGAGGGTTTGGTTGAGCCCTTGGGAACGGATGTAGAATTCGGCGATTTGATCCACCTTCATGGGAAGGATACTTGGTCGCATTGGTCATTCAAGATGAAATTTATAGCGCTTCAAGTTATTTCGACAGTTGATTATGATTCCGCATTCCAAACTGCTGATCGATTCCGTGAAAGAAGGTATATAACCGATTCCCCTGCGTAACACTGCTGTACCAAACAGGTGAACCAAGCGAGCAGTATCCTCGGTGCGGACAGGTGAGCTAGGGTGGTGGACCTGTGGGCGTGACATGAAGGATCGAAAGATTCATATATGTTCTCGTTTTGCTTTTCCTTGAAGAGGTCTTTTGAACGCTTTCGAAACGTTTAATCTTGTATATGCACGCTTAATATTGACTATCTATCATCCCTAACATTATGGGATTCAGCGGAATATAATCCGAGAGAAAGTTTTCTTCACCATCACTGCAATGAATTGATGCATCTGCCATTCTATCCCAAACATTGAAGATCAAAAATAGTGTTTCGAGATCCCACACTCACTGCAGAGGGCGATTAAATGACTCATTTGACCAGAACTTCACTTGGAGGGATTTCCGTCCCGCATTCGAGGAATATTGTCCCTACCTTCGAAGTGGTGGTAAAACTTAACTGGCATTCTTTAACAAAAGTGTAGGAGAATAGTTGATCAATTCATGTGCACATATGGTCATCCACTGATTAACAAGAAACCCTTTCTAGGGGTACGCGTGGTGCTGCAAAAGAACATTATATCTACTAGACGAATCCTGAATCCAACCCCAACTTACTTTGAAGTTGTTCCTATGAAGCCTTCAACAACGATTCAAAGCGAAGGTGGAATCGTCAGGGATTAAAGCGGAGCAGATTACGTGGGCTTCCTCTCCCAGCGAAGCTACAAAAAGTGCTCTGCTTAGATACGTCCGTAGTGATTTGAAATTTGCACGAATTATCATAAGAACAGTAGTAAAAGTCTTCTGATCTGAATCCATCCCGACTGAGGGACGATTCTCCGCCCTTCCATTCGGAATGAAGTAGCCTATTCAATGCGTATCTACCCTACACAATGGCCGATGGGTTGATACGGTGGCCAGCCGATGTCAGTGCTTTTATTCTCTAAGACGAGTCTTACCAATTAACTGACTGCGGAGGTGCGGAAGGCTCTGCTCGGCTTGCATACATGGATCCGGAATTCGATCCCCTGACCTTGCGCGTGGGTGATAGCGCTCCACGTGTCACAACACCTATCGGGCTATGGAACTGACGTAAATTCACATGGACGAACATCACATAGTAGTTGTGCGATCGCATACATTTGCAGCTGCACGTACCTTTTTTGGCAAACAGTCGTACCAACCCAAGGTGAGTGGGTGCTGAATAGGATGACGAAAGGGTTCGGTACAGTTGCTGAGCACCATGTGTCGTAACTCTCTGCTCCTTCATGGAGTTTGTGGCCTACGCGCTTTATGCTATTGCTGATATTTGGATTTCAGCACTTTAAGACATTAGCTCGCCAGAGTTCCTTAGGCTATACATCAAACATTGGTTGACCTTGCCCCTTTTTCAGCTTTCTGGGACACTTCAAGGTTATCCTTCCTGCATTACGTGGGATCTAGAAGACTGCTTCGTACACGATTAGGAGAATGTCTGTTAGACAGTGAAAAGCATTTATTGCAAAGCTACAGTAGTCAGAAGTGTCATCCATCTATACAAACATGCAAGTCACTTCGAATGAAATGCAGAAAATAGTCGAAGTTAATCAGCGTGTTTTTTTAACTTTGGAACGAGGAATGGAACTTGGACTTTTTCACAGTCAGTTCTGTTCATGTTACGATCGAGTTTGTACATACGCGTCGCATTATACACGGTAGTAATTGACGTGGAATTCTCGGAATCGTTGAAGAAGTAGCACACATCCTTAATCGTGAAAATCGAATTATGTAATGAAATGTATATTGCTCAATGAAAGAGAAAACAAATGGTCTATAGGTTATGATTTCGAAAAGCTAGAACAGGAACAGCTACTAGAGGGAGATCAAAGCGGATGGGTATGAGTCATGAGGCGCCAACGGTGTCGCGAAAGCCAGGTTTGTCGTCGTTCGAGGCGATGGCGTAGCGTATGCCAGCCCGCACCCAAAGTGTACTATATTGTTGGCAGAAGTCAGAAGGTTATACGCCAGAGCGGCAACAGGACAAACAGAGAAGATGGCATTCTGCGAGCATCCTGGAATCACCCGGCTTGTCTCCAAAATAACCCGCAACCTGCATTTTTCAAGCCTAAAATGTTTTGATTGAAGAGAAGTGGAGCTATTGATTTACAGTGAAACACAAACTGCGACACACTTGTGCGAAGCCACGAGCGAAGTCCTAATCGAGTCCTGTGCGTTCGTCGAGTAACAGATCCATTCCTCACTAATTTCAACTTTACTGCTATGTTCATTTCAGTCCGCTTCCTCCATAACCACTACGCCTCGCGAACGAGATCAAGTTCTTCTACTTTCTACTGCAACCCTAGGTGTCCTGATCCTGCCGCCTGTACTCTCGCCGATTCTGAACGCCCTAGATCCATGGGAACAGGAGTTATGATTATCCGCTAACACATTTATTTCGCTCAAACCCCTCAACCTTTGGGAGGAGCTCAGTCCTGCCGCCTGCCATAAGTGTTATCATCTTTCGCCCGTACTTTACCGAAATTGAATGCTCTAGATTCAGTGTGACAGGAGCTATGGATTTCTGGTCGGACAGACACATATATACACATAGAAACACACCAACAGCCACACATGAAGGGTTATATAAGAGGATATTTGCAAAAAACACCCGAAAGGCATAAGAGAAGGTTGTTCCACAACTCAAAAATATTCTAAAGGAAAATAACATTACTCAAAAAACCTACCGCGTTATCGACGATTACCAAGTTACATCTAATTTTCCCAAGGCACTGTCCCAAGCATTCACCGTGAACTGCACGCCAATTATGGGTATGCACCCGCACCCCTCGCACATGCATCTCTTTTTCATTGATATCATAGCGAAAGAATGTATAAGCGGTGGAGTAAGAGTACATCTGAAACAGTTGGTATCAGAACGCACATGCATACGTAGTTTAGTAACAGACCTCCTGCAACAGCCTTAGGAGATTCCTCATCGGTTTAGATTTGGCTTATGTCTTTGCTCTCAAAAAAAAGCTAAATTATTGTGAAAATCGTATATAGAAGGTTGTACCTGAGATAGAAACAGTACGACGAGCACTGTTATCCAGAGCATTGTGAAGTCGTGGAATTATCTGAGTGGAAATTGTGAACTGTAAATTAAAGCGTGAGAAACGTTTTTTTCGATATCATGACTTTGGAGAGCACAGTAATTGTAAAGAAGTACTGTAGTCCGCTGCTCGCTTACTCCACGGGATCCTGAATTGAACGAAGGCCATGAGGCTAACGTGGCACATCTAATCGCTCCTAACAGCTCAACAGAGTGGTGTTCTTCAAGGTTTTGTAGTTCGTATTTATGTAACAATATGAACTACCGTAATCTTTTTCGGTCGTCCTGATGTGCTTCGCCGTCATCTATGTTGCCACTGATAGTTTTGTCTGTATCTGTCTGCATATGTAAAACAAAAGTAGAAGGGGTGTTTGAAGGAGCTACACAATGTGTGTCGTAGCGTACGTGTGGGTCCTGGTGCAAATAGCTGACTATTGTAGGCGAAAATTACCTTCAAAATTTATTTGTCTATAGTGAAAAGCTAACAAAGACATTGTTAACAGCGGAACTAATCCACCTTTTTCATCCTCTTGAGGCAGAAAACACGACAAAGGACCGCAGCAGCAGAAAGAATAACAGAGAATAATAGAATAGGAGTACAACATCGTCTCATCAGTCGGCGATCAGCTGATTGCGTGCTAAGCGTTTGGGTCTAGCTCGTATATTGCGATCTGTACCGATCCGGTAATGGAGCTCCTGTTAAGTCCGAGCTCTTGAGTTTTTGCACCCGAAAGCGTCATTTCTTTTACCCTTGGAAGTCACTGGGTAATCCTGAGGGGAAATCTGGGAAACCTTTTTATCGTGAACTACGCCCTTAGAAAAGGTAGCTGAAAGTTATCGTAAACTATGCCTCTAACTCAAATGTTTTGCTGTCTACGTGGTACACCATGGTAACCTTTTTGCCATGGTCGGACTGAATCTTTCTTCCGCGACGTCCCCTCCATGTAAGAGGGGTACATTTACGGTGTGGTCATATGATCTTCATTCACAGCTAGCATTGTACTGAGGTTTGAAAGTTATGAACTTCTTCACCCTGTTCGGCTTCTGATCGATGATCCATGTTGTGGATTCGCAACCATATCTATGTTTATAATTGAACTAGCCTTTACAAGAATGAGTGGCAACATGCTGGTTTAACATATTAAGCTCAGGCATAACTTCTGATGAGTGTCTCTTGAGATGAGACCACAGGCATGACCTGGCGGTATCATAAGTGTGCAACCAAGTAGGTAACTTAAGTTCCGCCGTTATCGCGGTCCGCTCTTTCATCCCCCGAGCTTGAGTACTGCCACGAGTCCCTTAAGGTCCAGTGGCGATACGGTCTGAGGACCGCCCTTATATTGTGTATTTAAACCCCGTGAATGTATCATTATGGTCGATCTTTGTACTAAAGGTCGTAATAAACCTTTGTTGCAAATCCCTAGTGCAACCTTCCTTTGGTAATCCACCAAAATCCAGTACAAAAGTACATATGCAAACTTCATAGTCCTCGTTGCGGTACACGAAGTAGCGGACCTTGCGACGGTGACGACTCTGCGACGATTACCTTTAGGAATTAGCGCTAAAGGGGAGGAAAAAAGTTACGATATACGGAATAGGGACTGGAAATTTATAAAAAAAGAGTCTCACAAGGTTGGCGATTTGTGGGCAAAACCCCAGTCTCGGACGGGACTCGAACCCGTACTTGTCCTTTCCGGGGACCGTGCTCTTATCCCTTACACTACCGAGACCCCGCTTGCCCTCGCCTTCTTAATGGCTTATATGCCATAGCTTATCAGCACTCACACGTACAACGTGTTGAGCCGGTCGGCCAATATCAGCACAGAACCGATAAGCTGTAAGCTTTACATGATATAACTT